>KK899925.1:113374-184487 GCA_000696445.1 Aquilaria agallochum | reverse complement strand
ATATAGCTCTTTGATTATGATGTTGTGGTCTAGATTTAGAACAAATACACTGCGTACAGGAACCAACCATAGATATGTACTTGGCTATTTAACAAGCACCAGATTTTCATTGATTGAAATATCATTCCCGAAAGCACATTTTATCCAAAATAAAATTACAAACTGTGTTTCTCCTACACGTTACAGTTTACAGACAGAATCCAAATCGGCTCCACAGAACAAGCACCCGTTAAGAATCTGGGGGCCTCCATTGATGGTTTATTGAGCAGAGCAGTTCCTCGAAATCATTTGTCAACAAATGACTAATATAGAACCAACGCAGGAATGTTTTTTACTGCTAAAAAAAATAGAAAAAATGAAAAGAGGGCAGAATCTAATACTATATGATTAAAACAATAGGACTAGTAAATGATCTACTTCTTTTTAATGTCACAGCTGGGAATGGATAATCGAACAAAGTAGCAGCCTAGACATCATTACTAGCGAATGTAGTAGTAGCAATTTTCAATGTTACCTTTGGTCTTGATGAGAAGTCCTGCAGCTTTCGGGCGAGGAATGTGGAATTCTTGTGAAAGGCAGCGGAAGCGGGACGAGCAGACGAAGCGGTGGTGGAAGGAGCTGATGAAGCACCGGTGGAGGAAGGTTTCCGTTGAGAAGCCACCGACTGATAGTAATGGCGAAGGAAGACACCAGCTGCACCCGCACGCCGCACGCGTCTCCTGCTCCCCCCAAACTCTTTTCCTCCCCCCAAACCCTTTTTCTTAATTTTTGGACCGGCAGGGTTTTGTTGGTAGGCTGAACCATTTAGCTGCGTTTTAGAAACTAGTCGGTCTTAGGTGGACTTTTAACTGCGTTTTTAGGACTTTGTTGGGCTTGGATAGATATTTTGTTGTGATTTTTTAAACATTCCAAGTATAAGAGGTCATTTTAGCTGCATTTTTTTAAATTCGTCGGGTTTAAATAGTTCTTTACTTACATTTTTTTAAACATATCAGTAATAATATGTTTTTTCTGACATTTTTTTGAAAATGTCGGTAAATGTATGTCACCTATAAACCTTTTTGTTGTAGTGCAAGTGTCATACTTACCCCACTTTAACATATAATAACGTTTGTCTGGATGCCATCCGAATCCTAAAACGCACGCATTTCTAAAAAAAAAAAAAAAGAAACTGCTAGTATGTTGTTTCATGTAATGACCATCACAAGTTGTTAAGCAGAGCCCAATTTAACGAAGAGCTCATTTAAATATAATTTGGGCCTTGACAACTGGGTTTGTTTTAGCCCTGGAATCTACGATGGTGGGAAGCTTATTTGAGTATTGGACCTGAACATTGACTAGAAAATTAGGCGGGACAGTCCATGAGAATCCCAGGCTCCAAGTTTGTATGCTTTTAGTAGCAGAAACGAATCCCCCATAAGTGTACCACATTATTGGCAACGTTACATGATATTTCCGGAGCTGCCCCAGTTTGGTTGACAATTGCGGTTGCTATCTCCCCTGATAAATAAGTGCTTTGGGCATCGGGTGTAAATCCAGCTCCTAATAGATAGTTTGGTTGACAATTACGTATCAATGACATGATACGTAATAAACATAGCTCAAACAAGTAGACTTAAACGAAGATTAACTAATTTTGAGTGTTTTAAGTACATGATTCTAGGATTAATCAAGATGGTATCTAGCTTCTATATGAATATATTTGTAACGTGGTAAAAAACTTTATCCATAATGTTTAAATTATCAAGGCGTCAATCAATTTCATAGATGCACACAATGGTTATTTAAATAAATACTTACTTTGTCCCACGATGGATAGTGTATTTTTTTTTGGCATAAAAATTAAGGCATGTGTAGGTTATGTTGTTTTCCCATTTTTGCCACTGAAACAAATGTTTTTTTAAAAAGATCTTTTTCGAGTTATGTGTAGTTGTAGTTTAAATGATTATTAAAAAAGAAAAGATTTCTTTTGTGGTTTTGTGTAATGAGAGTTTTAATTAAGATTAAAAAAGAAAATATTCATTTTTGGCTTTTGTGAAGTGAGAATTTAAATGAGGTTAGAAAGGTAAATTGGATATTAAAAGATTTCCAAAGAAGGAAATACTTCATTCCTTTTGCGATGACCCAAAAAATAATACTCTTCATCATTTTTGGAACCCATACAGTAATACATAATTCAACTAGGATTTCAAACTAATAATTTCCATAGCATCTGACAATTTTGTTTGATAAAAAGGTGTTGGCGAAGAAAAAGAAAATTACCGGTGCATAAACTAATTATTTGTAAAGAAACTACAGTAAAAATGGAAATGTTTATCCCTAAACTTTATGGGAAAAATGCATTTCTTTTTCTCAATAGAGGGAATAATAGATTAAACCAAGGTTGTTAAAGTTGAGTTTCTACCTATAGTCAATTTTATTTTTCTACAATCATAAAATCATAAAAAGTCATAAAGCCATAAGATTCTTCCAAAAAGTTTTTAGAAAGAGAAAAAAAATAATATTTTAAATTATCTCAGGAAGTTTATATTGCATAATATTTTCACTTACGAATACTTTAATATTATAAAAAAATCAAAATGTCATTCCATAAACATATAATATAAGAAAAATAAGTTCTAAGATCTATAATTTATAATGAGAAGTTAAAAACATCTTAATCATCTAATGGAACACATAAAAGATCATGACCAATGATGGTATTAATATTATTATTTTCAAAGTTCATATATTCATTTCCTTCCCATTGCCCCACAATACCAACAAAACCTGACCCTTTGAAAGTGTCTAATTTTATCAATGATGATTTCTAATTTCACAGATAATAGTTTGTAATTTTGTCCAAAAATATAGATGTTGTAGAGATGAGAATGAAGATAATGAATAGAAAATTAATTAACTGGGTAATTGAGTTTCCATTAAATTAGCAAAGCATGACATAAAAAATGAGACATTTTATCTCTACAAAATCAATAAAAACCATAAGCCTTATCTCCTCTATAATTATAGAAATTTATTTAAAATGGTAACTTCTTACCTAATTAATAAGGGTAAAATCCATATTTAGTCCCCTAACTTTAAGGGTTGTCCTAATGTGGTCCCTTATCTCTAAAGGTGGCTATTAAAGTCCCCTAACTCAACTAACGTGTCCTATTTTGGTCCATACTGTCAGTTCTGCCATTATGTTGGATGGAAATTACCTACATGGCACTTACTTTGCCACATGGCATCCTATGTCATAACAATAAGTGGCTAGAATAAAAGAACAATAAATACTAGGCTAAAATTGATGAAACACATAATTCTAAGGACTTTCAGTGACATTAATCCCTAATTTCTATCTTCCCCAAATCTTCTTGGATTCGAGCTCGCCGTCGCCGACCACCTCCGGCCTACCCGCTACCAACCGGAAATCTGCCTTGATACCCACTCGCTAGGTCGATTCGGCCTGCCTCTGCTTCAACTGCGACGCCAAGATCCACCAGGGAAGAGCCAACAAGCGCCACCAGCACGTATGGCTGTGCGAGCTCTGCGAGCAGGCTCCAGCGGCATTCTTCTGCAAAGCAGACGCAGCAACGCTCTGTGTCACATGTGATCGTGACATACACAACGCATATCCTTTGGCCCGCCGCCACGATCGGACCCCTGTTGAGCCTTTCGTTGACTCCCCCGCCTCGGCGGTCAAGTCCTGCCCTTTTGGCCTCCTTGCTCTAGCGAGTAACTTTGGAGATCAACNNNNCCCACTCGCCAGGTCGATTCGGCCTGCCTCTGCCTCAACTGCGACGCCAAGATCCACCGGGGAAGAGCCAACAAGCGCCACCAGCGCGTATGGCTGTGCAAGCTCTGCGAGCAGGCTCCAGCGGCGTTCTTCTGCAAAGCAGACGCAACAACGCTCTGCGTCACATGCGACCACGACATACACAATGCAAATCCTCTGGCCCGCCGCCACGACCGGACCCCTATTGAGCCTTTCTTTGACTCCGCCGCCTCGGTGGTCAAGTCCTGCCCTTTCGGCCTCCTTGCTCTAGCGAGTAACTTTGGAGATCAGCTGGAAGATCAGCCGAGTGGGTATCAAGGCGGATTTTCGGTTGGCAGCGGGTAGGCCGGAGGTGGTCGGCGACGGCGAGCTCGAATCCAAGAAGATTTGGGGAAGATAGAAATTAGGGATTAATGTCACTTAAAGTCCTTAGAATTATGTGTTTCATCAATTTTAGCCTATTATGTATTGTTCTTTTATTCTAGCCACTTATTGTTATGACATAGGCAAAGTAAGTGCCATGTAGGCAATTTCCATCCAACATAACGGCAGAACTGATAGTAGGGACCAAAATAGGACACGTTAGTTGAGTTAGGGGACTTTAATAGCCACTTTTAGAGATAAGGGACCACATTAGGACAACCCTTAAAGTTAGGGGACTAAATATGGATTTTACCCGTTATTATTTCTCCCCCCCCCNCCCCCCCCCCCTCTAAAAAATGCTGACTAATCAAGTTTTTCTCATTATTCCATTTTAACAGAGTTGGAACTTTAGGCCTTTACCTATGAACATATTTTTTAAAAATTTAATAAATAACATATAATAGTTATTTTCATTTATTTATATTACACTGGTTTGCTTTTTGTGAAAGAAAATCAACCAAACAAGTGCTCAGAATTGTGGAGAAATTACAATATACTTCTAAATATTAACATTGGTACTGTTTGATGAACAGTAACTCGTTTTTTGCTAGTTGAGCCTAATTGATTTTGGGCCATGATTCAGCAATTTTTTTTTTTTGCTTTTTTTATGATACAATTTACTTTTTTTTTTTTTAGTTTGATCTCATTTCGTAAGGTACTTGTCTTTATGAAGGCCTAGGTTGCAATTTTTTCGGTTTTCGTCTGTCTCATATTTTTTTCGGTTAAAATGCAATTTCATTCCCTAACTTTCTAATATTTTCTTTATTGGACCTAAGTTACGTCCTTGTTACATTTTAGTCTCTAAATTTTACAACTATTTAATTAAATCTTCTCTTTGTTCTCTTGGCCCCCAAGTTTTTTTTTATTTTTTATGTACTATCTTCTAAAGTAAGACATTGGTGACCATAATTTATTTATTTTTTAGTTAAAATTTATTTATTTATTAGTTAAACCATTTTTTATCTTCATTAAGTCAATTGTTAAATCCTTAATGCCTAAAGTTTTTCCATTTTTTTTGTCTTGATCCTAACTTCTTTTTATTGATTTTCTTTATTGTTTTTTTATAAAATGAAGCTTTAATCATTGTTTCTATTATTATTCTTTCATTATTGATTATTAAGATTTGTAGCATCAATTATTTATTTTAAGGTCTATAGTTTAATAAAGCAATTTGATCCATAATTGTTAAATTTGAGAGTAAATTTTCCTAGATAAATTTTTCATTGATATTAAAAATTAGAGTTTTTGTTAATAGGAGATGAAAATTTTTATTAAATTATTTTTAATTAACAAACCAAATATGCATTGTTTTGAAACATATAATATGTTATGTGTCACACTGTTATTATTAAAATTTATTACAAAAAATATTCACTACAATGTTTAGGTCACCAAACCTTTCCATTTGTTCTCTTGGTCTCTAATTTTTTTTGTCATTTTTTTATTATCTTCTAAAGCAAAATATTGATAACCATGATTTGTTTCTCTTATGTTTCTGATAGTAGTGTTTTTTTACTCCAACTTCCACCTAGCAAGTTGTGAATATTATTTTGTTTCAAAACTCTAATGGCTACAATTTGAAATCATATTTTTTTATTATATCAAATCTCTATATTTTTCCACAAATTTATACAATGATCATATGAACCGCTGCAACGCGCAGCCTCCATGCACCTTATAGTAACATAAATATGAAGAGAGCTATAAATTTGAAACTCCAACTTAAAATTGATTTCATGTCTTGAACATAAAATTGAAAAATGGTAATAAAATGAGAAAAGTTGGCAAAAATACATCAACAATAACTTTATTTTATAATGAAGAAAAAGTGCCTCAAATTTTTTTTTTGTAGAGAAAAACACATCAATAATTGAAAACAAAAATGAAACCAAGTAGGCAGCATCAATACCAGGCATTACTTTCGTGATCTTCCAAAGTACCTAAAGTTATCAGTTGAGGGAGGAAATGAGAATAGAGAAGGGTAGTACTACTAATGGAGGAGCATTTTTCCCCTTAACTAAAAGTAGCACACTCCCCAGCCCCTTCAGCCAACTTCATAAATTCTAGTACTCATGGAAGCTTGCTCATTACTGTGGGTAAATTTATATAAATGGAATATGGCGATAAAAGGTAGTATTGCTTTATAACATGTATAGTTTGCAAAAAAATGCATGTATGAACGGATGAGAAGAATAAGAACTTAATATAACAAAAGCATAAGAATTACTTTGTGCTTTCCCATGGCATACTCTCTCTCACAAAATGCTTCAGTTGATTGGTTGTCATACATTTTTTTTTTTGTAGAACTAAAGGAACAAAGTCTATGCAAAAAGTATGAAGATGACTACAACAGAAAAAAAAAAAAAAGACAAGGAGATTCAAACAAAATCAGATACTAAAAATATTCCATGAAATTCTTGAAAAGTAATGACATGACTACCATTACCTATGACTGTTCAAATAATATAAAGATAAAAATACATGCCTAAGACAGGTCAAAACTAGAAAAGTTAGAACAAGGGAAAATATATTGATGTGGATGAACAAAGAACAAACAATGCACGGTTTGACTCAACAGAGAAGACTTTTAGTATCAAAGAGAACATTGCTTATAGTTTAAAAAAAATGTTGGTCAACAACATGATGAACATCATATAGCTAATAGAAACTCAAAAGAGATAATTCATATAAACAATGCAAAGGAAAATGGCAAACTCACAAAATCTCTAAACAAATAAACCTATAAAATTGATGAAAGAATTTTTTTGTTTCTTTCATTCATTTATGGCAGCAATTACTAGCTATTAATGCATGTCAGGCAACAACTTGATTAACTAGATTAGGAGATTTATCCTGAGCAAGAAATTATCTCTACAAGAAGTCATTTACATTAAGAAAACTACTGCTCGAAGTTATTGGAATCAACTTGAGTGCACGTGAAGAAAGTAACATGGACTAGAAGCAAGTATGCACTGCATGTTTCGTAACAGCCCCCCTCAAGCTGAAGAGTGAAGCTTCGAAACTCCCAGTTTGTCTAGTAGGCGATGAAACTATTTTGCTCCTAGGGCTTTGGTGAAAATGTCCACAGGTTGTACCTTTGAAAGTATATAATGTGTTTCCAATTTTTTGGACTAAATATATTCACACACAAAATGACAATCCATCTCTATATGCTTTGTGCTTTCATGGAAGGTTGGATTCGCAGCAATATGAAGGGTGGCTTGATTGTCACAGAATAATTATGCTAGTTGTGGGTGATCAATCGTAAAATCTTTGAGTAGGGCTCAAAGCCAAATAAGCTTGCTTGTTGCTGATGTCATCAAACCACACTCGGCTTTTACGAACGAACGGTTCACTGTGGGTTGTTTTTTAGTGCACCAAAAGATGAGAGCTTTTCCTAGTGTCATGAAATAGCCAATGATAAAAGTTCTGATCAAAGGGCAAACACCCCAATCTGTATCGTAATATCCCCTTAATTTTAGATCAATATTTTGTGGGAATAATAGCCTTGTGCCAGAGCTATTTTTACATACTTAAGCACGCTGATTGTAGCATCATGATGTTCTTGTGTCGGTTGCTGCATACATTGATTGACCACATTAACGGAATAAGTGATATATGGTCAAGTGACCAAAATATATAATAACCTACTAATAAGCCTCCTGTATTGCCTTGGATCATCTAGGAGTTTAGCAGTGGAACGCCTGAGACTGTGTTGCTATGGTATTAAATAATGACTCTGTGTTTCTATGGTATTAAATAATGACTCGATTTTTACTCCTAACAAACCTACATTTGTTAAAATGTCTAGAGGATATTTCCTTTGGCACACAAAAATCTTTTTTGGACTATGAGCAATTTCAAGACCAAGAAAGTATTTCAGCTAGCCCAAATTCTTAAAATGAAAATATGTGTGCAAAAAATCCTTCAAGAGTTTGCATTGAAATAGATCATTACTTGTAAGCACCATGTCATTAACATACACTAACATGGAAAAAAATGAGTTTTCATACTATCAAGTAAATAACAATGCATCAGCCTTAGATTGAGTAAAGCCATAATCTTTGAGTGCCTTTGAAAGTTTGAAGAACCATTCATGTGATGCCTGCTTCAAGCCATACAATGATTTTTTTAGCTTGCACACTATTTTATCTCCAAGCAGAAGGTACCCTGGTGGATGTTGCATGAAAATTTCTTCATGCAAATCCCTATGAAAGAATGTGTTATGCACATATAACTGATGTAATTCTCGAGTCTTTGATGTCACCACTGCCAATAAACTTTTGATGATTGTTAATTTTGCCATTGGTGCGAAGGTTTTGTTGAAGTCAATTCCTTCAATTTGTGTGTAACCTTTCGCTACTAGTTGCGCTTTGTAATGCTCAATTGATCCATCTAATTTTCATTTGACCTTGTAAACCCAATGGCATCGTAACGCCTTTTTTCTTTTTGGTAATGATTGTAGCTCCCAAGTATGGTTCAATTCCAATGCGTTTATTTCTACTCACATGGCCTGCTGTCAACATGGATCTTCCTTTTCCTTTGAGTAAGAATTAGGCTCATAATCGGTCAAAATAGCTGCAAGAAAACTTTGATGGTTTTTTTAAAATGGTTCAGTAGTTATAAAGTTGGAAAGGGGGTGGACCGTACTTGAAGAACCTAAGTCAAAATAGGTCGCCATGCCAAAAAGGTGGTAATCATAGTTCTTTAGATAACTAGGGACCTAATGTTGCCCTCTACTTCTTTTTTATGGTTTTACTTGGCCATTCAACCCATTTTCAGCTTGCTCATTGTCGTCAATCCCACTTTCAGGTTCTAGTTCTCTTTCTGTTGGCTTAGTGTGATCATGGGTTTCGTGGCTTAAGTCTAATATGGCTGGCTTGTCGATGTGGGAGTTAGAGGGTTTATTGTTACTTCTTGGTGTAAGTGTTGGCTCAAGTTTGTATGGAAATATGGTCTCATGAAAAGCAATGTTGCAAAAGCCAAACCAGACCAGTCGGTTAAACCGGTCAGACTTAAACTGTTAATCATTCTGGTTCAACTATTGACCCGTATAAATTTCGGTAAAAAATCAGGAAAAGCCCTGTGGAACCGCTGAATTGTTTAAACTGACAGTTTAACATAATTATTTAGCAATTAAAATAAAAAAATAAAAAGAAAAAAAACACTTATGTCTGTTCGAATTCAATTATGCGTGAGAGAAAGAGAAAGCAATGAGAGAAAATGTTTGATTTTTGAAGGGAGAAGAAGCCTGATAGCCACCAGCCTCCTTCCTCATTTATCGCCATTTGCCACTGCTTTGTTCATCGCTCATTGTTGTCAATGTTCTACTTTGTATTATTCTCATTTTTAGTTATTACAAGGTTCATGGTGCCTGCGCATTACGGCAGTTCAATCCATATCAACATTAAATATGTATATAAATAGTAGTGATCATTAACGAAGGAAATAAAAGAAAGAACCAGGATTAAAAAATACATCAAGTAAAGTTTTGGGACTAAGATAGTAACAAAAAAAATTCTAAGTATTAAGAGATAAATTGTGGTAACTAAAATTTTATTTTAGAATAGAGAAATAATATGAAAAAGTTAATAATATAGGACAATGAGTGAAATTTCAATAATAAAAAATGGTGACTAAGATGGTCTTTGGGCCAAGAGAGAAAATATAAAGATTTCTAGAATTAAAATCTTAACCATCAACTTAATAAAAGGAAAAATAAATAAATAAAAACATTGGCTAAAATGAATAAGTTTGAACCATAACAAAAAGTAGACAACTCATATTGACTAAAGTTTTATTAAAAAAAATAATAAAAAAACCAACAAAAAAAGTCTAAATGAAGTCACTATGGTTGATTAAAAAAATAAAAGAAACAAACCACGGTTGCAAAGATTTTACTTTAGAAGATAATAAATAAAAAAAATAAATTTTAATTGATTATCATAAATTTATTGATGTTAAATTTTTATTTATTTATTATTAAAATTTATTACAAAAAATATCCACTACTATTTGTAGGTTAGCAAACCTCTCCATTTGTTCTTTTGGTCTCGAATTTTAAACCAGAACCATACCAAAAATAGGGAAAATATAATGATTAAAGTTTCATTTTAGAAAACAACAACAACAAAGAAAATTAAAAAAAGTTAGGGTTAAGACAAAAAAAAAAGGGAAAACTTTAGGTATTAATGATTTAATAATTGGCTTAATAAAGATTAAAAAATGAATTAAATAAAAAATAAACAAATTATGGCCACAAATGCCTTACTTCAAAAGATAGTGCATAAAATAACAACAACAACAAAAAAGCTCGGGGACCAAAAGAGCAAATAGAAGATCTAGTTAAATAGTTCTAAAATCTAGGGACCAAAATCTAACACGGACATAACTCAAAACCTAAAATGGAAAGATTTAAAAGTTAGTGACTGGAACTACTGAGCTTGAAGTAAATAATTGATGCTATAAAACTTAATCATCAATAATGATAAAAAGATGACTAAAATACAAAACTATGTTTAAATATGTTAATCAATTAACAATTTAATCATTAACTTAACAAAGATTAAAAAAAAAGTAAAAAAAAAACTAACAAAAGCTGAATCCAGTAGAACAAGATCAAAATTAAGCAAATTATAATGATTAAAGTTTCATTTTAAAAACGACAATAAAGAAAATCAACAAAAAATGTTAGGATGAAGACAAAAAAAATGGAAAAACTTTAGGTATTAAAAATTTAACAATTGACTTAATAAAGATAAAAAATAATTTAATTAAAAAATAAACAAATTATGGTCACCAATATCTCACTCTAGAAAATAGTACATAAAACAAGAAGAAGAAAAAAACAGGGGAACCAAAAGAGCAAATAGAAGATCTAGTTAAATAGCTATAAAGTTCTGGGATGAAAATGTAACACAGATGGAACTTAGGGCCTAAAGTGAAAAACTTAAAAAGTTAGGGATTGAAACCTCAGTTTAACCAAAATAAAACATGAGAAAGAATGAAATAAAAGAAAATTGCAACACAGCCCTTAGTAAGCAGAGGGAAAAGAGGATTGAACTTCAAAAGGGAGCAAATTGAATAAGGAAAAAACCAAAAATAAAAAATAAAACCTATAAAACTATCCAATGTCCATCTACAGTAAACACTGTTGATGAATAATGAAATGTCTTCTTCTTTTAGTCTTCTTCTTTTATAATATAGTATCATTCAATCTGAAATAAGATCCATATATAAGGATAATTTTGATTCTTTATTTACTTCTACAACAATCTATCAACTGTGAATCATTGCATCAAAACATAAATTAATTATTAGAATTATATTTTTTACAGTAAAAAGATGCAGCTGAAATTGTCATTAAAGGAGTGTTTGAAATCATTTTTTTGTATGAGAGGTTATCTCTCTTTATAGCCAGTAAATGAATTTAAGTTGAATAGAGTAGGGTGAAGAGTACATTAAATTGTAGCATATCTCTTATATATTTTTTTTATTAATGTTTTACGTACAAAATAAAGACGTATATGTTTTCATAAATCACATTCTGAGAAAACGAACAATATCTAACTGTTAGGCTATTAAGTTAACGGAGTAAAGAGTGTCATAATCATCAATTTTGGAGGACAAAGTGTGCAACTTTTTGAGGATAAAGTGTCCGATATGACCTTATTCGAGAGTCAAATTTGTCTTTAAGCCGATATTTTTAAAGATTGTCTTTACTAATTATGATATTACATGAGTTTTCTTTTGGCATATGATGCATTGCATAATGCATTAACACAAAAAAGTTAATTTTTTTAATTTGTGTAAAGAGAGGGAAAAAGCAATTATTTCTGAAATGATGAGTTTTTTTTTTTTTTTTGACAAATTGAAATAATGTGTTTTAAATGATAGGGGAACACCTAATGTCATGTATGTATCATAAAGAAAGCAAAGTTGAGCAGCTAATAGTTGACTGTTCTCTTGCTGCGTCAGCATGAGTATCAGAAACCTAACAGTTGACTTTTCCTGTTCCTGTACCATTTTTAATACAGTACATACAAAAGCTATCATTCATGACCTACACACTTTGTTTGTACACAATCCACTTGTTTCTGTACATGCGTTTGGGTTTGTCCCTTTCACATCAAATTAAATACCATCAGAATTTGAGATCATTCAAAAGTAGTCTGCTTCATTGCACTTATACATCAGTAGAGAACTGCCCTGTTAGAGGCTAACTGTTATCAGTTTTCGTCGTCTGAGCTGATCCTGACCAAAAAGAAAAAAAACGAAAGAAAGAAATAAAGAAAATATAAAACAATTCATAGCCTAATCTTTTGTATTTTACCTTGAATTACTTTGGAAGATGAAACTAAAAAGAATTTTCCCATTCCCCAAACTCTAATTGTTTACAGCCTCCTACCAACCATTTCAAAGGTATCATCCCAGATACCCCTAAACATCAGCACATCGCATTGGCGCATACCCTAGCCTGGACTTGTTCGTATCATACAAGATGTGGAAATTCTGCTGCTGGTAGTTGCCGATTATGGACAAGGCAGACCGGGGTGTCCCGAGAATGGCCAAACAAACCACATCTTGCTCCAGCCAGATGAAGTAATTCTCAGCAGGGAAGTCCCACACTGCCCCGTCTGCAAACCGAATCCCAAACTCAGGCAGGTCCAACTTCTCAGCCCCGGAAACATTGTAACAGGGGTTCAACACCGGGAAGTCCTTTATAACCGGATAGCCTTTGATCTTCTTTACAAACGCATCCTTTATTACCTGATAAGCTGGCTCTGCGAAGTAAGTAAGAGTCGTCCCAGAATCGATTATTGTTCCACCCCCACCATCAGACAATACGTTCCAAGTTTCTTCTGGTATACTCAACACTTCTCCTCCAACCATAACACATTTTATCTGCACATAGTAAAATGTATCAACCGGGTTCTCCTTCCCGGAAACCAGTGAAGTGAAATTAAGATTCGGGTGGCTCAGCAGCTCCTTATCCTCACCGAAAATCAACTTGCTGCTCACATTCAAATCACTATTCCTGTCCACCAGACAGTACGAAAATGAATGTCCATACAGCGATTGCAGCTGAGAAGAAAATGAGAGAGGCCCTCTCCCGAGCCCCAACAACCCTGCAGCACCATGGAACAACCCTCTATTCCAATGCCCACAGCCAAACATCACATTCTCTACCTGCTTAAACTCTGGCTTCCCACCAGATGCTGTGAGATTAACAGTAAATGTTTCAAGCGCGAAATCACCAGTTGTATTGGAGCTATCTCCGTACCAATAATAGTAAGGGCACGTTTGATTCTCAGCTTGGCATGGCCGAGGATGATCCGGAGAAGAAACCAGATGACACCTAGGATCATGGCAGCCTATGTTTCTATAAGAGCTAGAGTCCTCAGGATCATAATAAGGCCCGTTTTGCTCAAAACAGTCATGACAAGGTACACACTGAATCCAATTTAGGTCACTCCCGGTGTCGAGAATTAAAGAGAAGTGTTTAGGAGGTGTACCCACAAAAACATCCATGAAATACTCCCCAGAGCCAAGGCTCACACCAGAAGCCAAAGTAGCCATCAACTGGCCTGAAACTGAAACCTCTTTTGATTTGGATTCTTGAGCAGCCACGGGTGTGGCCACTGGCTTTTGCAGGTGCCCTCGTTGCTCCTTATCTCTTTTCAGCTTGGAAACCAGATTCTGATTCTTCTTCTCCACAACCCTTCTGTAAAGGGTGTGAATTCGAGCCAAATCCCTCCTTGTAGACTCAGCTACAGATTCTTTTGGCTCAGACTCCTGATTTACAGACCGGCGCTTCAAGTGCAGTTTCACCGTCTGCTTTGCTGAATTTGGATTGTCTCTGCTATATTGAGAGGC
The DNA here is from genome assembly GCA_000696445.1 of Aquilaria agallochum. Lineage (NCBI taxonomy): Eukaryota > Viridiplantae > Streptophyta > Magnoliopsida > Malvales > Thymelaeaceae > Aquilaria > Aquilaria agallochum. Next base: position 170,431 of record KK899925.1, on the reverse strand, counting down.
ATCTTCTTCTTCGTCTTCTCCATCTTCCTTGTCTGCTATTGTTTGAGACTGTTCTGACTTCTCATTGTTGGAGAATCCACAACCATTACTTGTTGAAGAAGAAACGGCATTAAAGCTCATGTGATCAAGCAACTCAATGCCGGCGAGGGTGGAGATGTTGGAATTGGAATTGTGGCCGTGGTCATGAACTCTGGCAATTGCTTCAAAAGCACCCGACAATAGTGAAATAAAAACAAAAACTAGAGAGATCTTGAGCAACATGGCAGTGATGTCCTCCTGTTTGGTTACAGAAAATCCTACATGAAATGATTATGCAGAAATTTCAGCAAGAAAGATGGCAGCAGATTTTATTAAATCCAAAAGGTTTAATTAACCAGCTACCACTTCAGGGGAAAGAACAAAAGGAGGACTAGCAAAGGTAAATCCCCAGAAATAGAATACTATAGGCACAGAAAGCGAGGAACTTTACGAGAAAGAAGAGAAGAAACGAAAAGCCAGAAACAGAAACTGATAATCAAGCTGCTTGGAGGAGGGGAAATTATTTTCCCAGGAAACTGAGATGGGAGAAAACGCTGTGATGTGAAAACAGAACGTCAAGAGGCACACAAGAGAAGTAAGGATTTTGGGTCTTTGAGCCTTCTTGTTAGAATCAAAGTTGGAGACTTTGAACGGGAAGTCCACTATTCAAACGCGTTTTCATGTGAAAATGAAAATTAAAAAACTTTCCTCCAGACCCAACCAACTAAAATTAATGAAGATTGTTCAAACATTAAGAGAAAAAAAGTTTTATGTTTTTTTTGATGATTTCCAATTTTAAAAAAAGAAATGTCACTTGCCTGGTCTTGTTGCTCTGATGATGCTTCCTCTGCGTTTCCTCCTTCATCAGGCTTCGCTAGAACAGTGTCTTCGCCATTTACGTTTACTGCTTCAGAAATCACAAGCCTGCAACTACTAATACACAGACTCTGACCGTCGCCCTCTGTTCTCCTCCCCCTCTCTCTCTCTCTACGAGCTTTTACTTGGTAAACTCTTCTCTCTGGTCCAAGTTGTTGACGTTGTCCGTTGCGGGAATTTTTTATTGCGGAAGCGTGAAGCCTACACCTTTTCTTAGGGAAAATTGTTTAGTCAGTCCTAAAATTTTGGCTTTTTTTCTATGTCAGTTCTAAAATTTACGTTTTCTAAGTGCGTCCTAAAACATTAATGTCATAAGCATTGTTAGTCCTAAAATGGATGCCCACTGACATGTCAAACGGAATATCCGAGCTGGCCTCATTTTTCCATTAATCCCTTGACATGTTAGCATAGAAACCCAAGACCCCCATTTTCCTCCTAACCCCAACAAAACTTGGCTGCTTCTGTTGTCCTCCATGGCCGCTCCAACTGCAATTTCTAGGTCTTTGGCATACCTCCACATATTTTCATGTAATTTCAAGTGCTAACTCCTTCAATTGTTCCTCCAATTTAGACCTAATGTCTAATTCTGATTATGCCCGATAATTTGATGATTGCATTTGCCTCCCTTTATAACCACAACCAACTGGTGATCCTTGCCAATGCCTCCCCATTTTGCCCCCTCCTAAGATCTAACTATTCAACAATTAGGAAGCTATAGAGAAGGCTGGGACATGGGTTGGCTACCAGACGATTTCACTCCAAAAAACTGAGCTTCATGGGAGAGAGAAGGAGATTGTTGAGGAAGATATACAAGGAGGTGGAGGTGAAGTAAGAGAGAGCTAGGGGCAAGATGTACAGTTTGGAGAATATGAAGAAAGAGATTTAGGAAAAAATAGCTTAGTCAGTCCTAAAAATTTTATATTTTTTCTACATCAGTCCTAAAATTTTATATTTTTCTAAGTGAGTCTTGAAATGTGGAAGGGGTTAGCGGAAGTTAAAGGCCACGTAAAACATTATATTTGACATGTGGATTGTCATCCATTTTAGGACTAATAGTGCTTACGGTGTTAATGCTTAAGGACTCACTTAAAAAAACATAAAATTTTAGAATTGTCATAAAAAAATGAAAAAATTTTAGGACCAACTAAGTTATTTTTCCATTTTTCTTAGGTTTCCCCCCAAATCTTCCTTCTTATATGTTTTTTTATGACATGAAAAGTCTATTTTACCTTAAATAAAAAAATTATAATACAAATTTTAATATAAATTATTCAATAACTACATGCTAAAAAATTTTAATTACTATATAATAACTATCAAATACTTACCCTTCAAAGAAAAAAACTATCAAATGCTTAAACACATGTTAAGTAGTTCAAAGAATTAATTATTTCTCTATCTAAAGGTGAAACATTTTTTTTTCCTTTTAGTAGCTGTCAACATTAAAAAAACTACAGAGAACTATATACTTCTTCCGTCCCTAAATAATTGCTCCATTTTACAATTGCTCACAAATTAAGAAAAATCTATCAAATTACACATTTGCCCCTCTATCATTTCTGTTTTCCTGTCCCTTACCCGTTCGTTCTGGTCTGATCCACTTGTCAATGATAAAGGTAGTGCTATAAACGAACCAAACGAATACGAACAAGCCCTGTTCGTGTTTGTTCATTTAGTGTTTAACAAACACGAACACGAACAATAAACGAACAGATTTTCCTTGTTCATGTTCGTTCGTTTAGTTTTTGTATGTGTTCGTGTTCATTCGTTTATACGAGCTTAAACAAACACAAATGAACGAACACGTTCGTGAACATAAACGGACCATAAACGAACGAACATGTTCGTGAACACGAATGAAATTGTTCGCGAACAACATAAACGAACACAAATAAAAACAATCAGTCAAAAGCATTCATGAACTACTTAAACAAGGTAAATGATCACAGTCACTAATTTTGGTGTCAATCTGGTGTGTAGGGTGTACGTAGGGTAGGTAATAATAAACATATATGATAATAGGTTATAATAAATATATAATATATGATATATAAAATATATATAACAATAAATGTATAACTAGTACATAGATAAACAAACAAACGAACATAAACAAACGAGTAAATAAACGAACATAAACAAACACTAAGCGAACACTAACCGAACAGTTCACGAACCTAAATGAACGAACAAGACTTTGTTCGTGTTCGTTCATTTAACTAAATGAACATAAAAATCTGTTCGTATTCGTTTGTTTAACTAAATAAATGAACATAAAAATCTGTTTGTATTCATTTGTTTAACTAAATAAACGAACATAAACGAACTCCCGCCGAACTGTTCATGAACAGTTCATCGAACGTTTTGTTCGCTTACACCCCTAGATAAAGGTGGAGGTTGACGAATCAAACAAGGATGCTGACAATGGTGGAGAAGGGCGAAGGCGAGAGGTGACATCAGAACCATCCCAATGGCCTCATTCATGGCCTCTCCCCCTCAGTCCTCAATTCATGTAAACCGCTTCCCATTCGTCTTCAACTCGCATAAGCCTCATCGATTCACCTTCTTTCTGAGTCATACCCTTGTAATCCATCTTGCCAGAAGCCATCCTTGTTCGCGTTGGTCACTAGCACATCTGGTAGAGGAGGAGTAGAACCTCACCGGAGAGAGAGAGAGAGAGAGAGAGAGAGAGAGAGAGAGAGAGAGGGTCAGGGAATGAGAGAGAGAGATAAGTTAAAATGAGATATAATGATAAATGATATGTGAAAAACTTACTGAAAAAATAAAATGGTGTAAAGTTATGAAACTACAAAAAAAAAATGAACTTAAAAATACAGGACAGATAGAGTGTTTCAAAATTAAAACAGGAAATGCAATTTGATCAGAACTTAAGGTCAGTGTAATAAATACTGCATTGATAATTGAATCGATAAATGGTGTGACAAAGGCCTCTCAAAATCAAATTCATGTAAGGTAAGAATAGGGGGAAAAAAAACTAGTCCTAACCCTAAGGCCCCTTATATTAGTCCTTTAACTATAATTCTTTATGTTAGTTGTTCGACTTTGTAACACATCACAAGTCAGTCTAGCCACTGAAAAAAGAGTTAAGAGCAGCATGTGAATAATTGCCCACAAATTTTTGTTTTAGTCTAAAAGGCTAAACTGTAACATTGTTTTATTCCCAGGGACTTAAGAAGTACTTCATGCCTGAAATCTTACTTCTCCTCACAATGGTTGATCAAGAACATAATCATCGTAAAATAATTAAAAATTGATGTAAAGTCGTTTCACCAATGCCAATTTAGAAGGAAAAGTAATACTAGCACTTTCTGGTGGCTAAAATGTGACGGCTAATCTCCAATTCCATTTCCATCTCAAATTGCTAGCTAAGCACTTGGCTATGGTGCTCTTGCACGGTGATCTAGTAAGCATCCACCCCTGGTGACTTGGTTGTGGTGGGGATAATGGTTCGGTAGCAATCCATGCCCATGAGTTCATTAGACACATCATCAACACCACCACTACTACACCGGTGCAAATATTGAGCAACGTCACCATCTAGGTTTACTACAATAATCACAAACAGCCGATCTTCACTTCTTTGCTTTTTGAGACTCCTTTCTTTATTTTTCCCAGAGCTTGCTAGCTCTGCTTCCTTTAATTTCGTATTCTCTATGATGTTAAAGCTTCATTTAGTTTTTTATGATGATGAGAGTTTTTAGACAATCGTTGAGCCAAAATTGGGCTTTCACCCAAATGCTTTAAAGGTACATATTGCTTTTCCTCCTTAAATTGGTATCAATGAGACACCTTTACATTAATTTTTAATTATTTTATGGTGATGATTTCTGTTCAATGACAATCTATGAGAGATTATTTGTAGTGAATGGTTTCATCAATCATCGTGAGGAAGAAGATGATTTCTGGCGTTATTTCCTTTTTAAGCCCCTGGTAATTAAACAATGTTATAATTCGAACAGTTCAAACTAAAAACAAAATTTGCAGGCAAAAGGCGTTATGTACATGAGTCATGTGTTGCTCCTCTATAAAAAAAATTGCACTAACTCATAATGAGTTACAAAGCTAAAGGGCTAACATAGACCGTGTTCTAATTAAGGGACTAATTCATTTGAGTTGGCTAAGTTAATATGCCTTAAGGTCATTTAGGCCAAAATTATACATAGTATAAATTATCGCCATACCCATTTCTAAAAGAAAGTAGAATTAGTTAATTGTTATTTATTTTCATGTCTAGGCATGTATGTGATTTATCAAGGTTTTTGCACACTATTTTATGTTTATTTTAGCATTTTCCAATCTTTATAGGCAAAATACACTTTCGCGCCCTCAATTTGATTGAAAATACATATTTTTCTCCTACAACTTCAAAATTTTCTGCTCTGATTCTCTAGCGCCATTATCCAAAAGAGAAATTGATGGTTAATAATTTTAACCGTTAATAATAATTGTACGCTTAAATTCATTGATAAATATAGTTACTGAATGCTTCAATTTAAGATTATTACCTCATCACTCCTGTTTTACACATATATATTAACCATAAATTCAATATATCTTTAAGAAAATCATTTGGCATTTTTATATTACTTGAGGTATATATTATTATAACACCTTTTTATGTCTTAGAAAACATGTACAGGGATTACAAATTAAATCAAAGATATTGTCGAATGATCAGTAATCAGGAAATACTTTGGCAGCATATATAATTTTAGTACTTTGTTAGAGCGTTAGAAGTAGCGTAAGGAAATAAAGAAATAAGAAAAGAAGAAGAAATATTCAAAGAAATTGTGTGACTTTCATTCTCGTTATGAATTAATTACATGTTATTCCAAACGTATATATGCATGTTAATTCACTCTGCTAGTATAAATATAATTAATTATCATCATATCATTTTTAAGCTGCTAGCTTGTTTCATGATTGAGCATCTATTTATAAATGTGCCATTTTATATCGTATTCACATACAAGGTTGTTAAAGTTATGGGTTATGCTTGTGGGGATGCAAGATGTATCTTCACGCTGCGTGTAGTCGTAGACACTTGACCATTGACCATTGTTACAAGTTTTAATAATTTAATTGCTCAGTTTAGTAGTACAAAACAAAATGAAAAAATAATAGCCTTGAAGAATAACGAGAAAGCAATCTCCATCTAAAAAAACAAAACCAATCTAGGTGCGAATACTTTACTTCAATAAATTCAACTATTTTCTTAAAAAATAAACAAAATAAACAAAAAAATGTGCTCATAATACTAGTATAATTTAGTGGAGGGAAACATATTTTCATACTAGTATATTTTTCTTGTAAAAAAGAATAGTAGTAATCAATTGCCATGAAAAGAACAGAGAATGTCTTTTGTTGATTTCTTTTTGGTATCTTCAAATGTCTTTCGTTGATTTCTTTTCGGTATCTTCAAAGCCCAAAGTCCCATGATCCATTGCGAATTACGATTTCTATTTTTTAGTCCCTATTAGTATAATGAATCTTTTTTTTTTTCTAACTCTAGCAATCATAATCATTATAAACTTAATTTTGCAGCTAATAGATATTATAACTGATCTTTTTTGGTAAAAAAAAAATGCTATGAATTGAGAACCACTATAATAACCCATAGTATATATAACTACAATAAACAGGGGAATGAAACATACATGGACATTTGAGATCTTGAAATTATTTTTCTTACACACACACACATATTTGGAATTAGTTTATAACTTAAGGGGAAAAACAACAACGTTATTTCAATAGTACAACACCACCATGTCACTTTGACAAGGATTAAGTGTTTAATCTTGCTATTTATTTACCGTAGAAAAAGAGAAGATGTAACTTAATGCTATGGAAGTAAGTGAACGTATAATTCAAGTTCATATGTATACTGTGATACTGATAATATTCTTCACGATAAAATGCTAATTCTTATATGTAAATTTTCAACAACAAATAAAAGGAAACACCATGGTTATTTTGAACATATGTCTAATTAGACACAGAAGGTAATTTTATAAGTTTACCCATCACACTAAATCAAAATATTTTCTCTCCAATCGCCGCTTCTCCATTCTTTCCGGTCATTGGCCGCCTTTGTCTTGTGACGCTCTAATCCTCGACGTCTTTCATTCAGATCATGCCACTCAAATCCTCAGTCAGACGACGATTGGAAGCCGAACCTCCTGTGATGTTCTGATCCTTGGTGATCTCATACTTGGATCACACCGCTTGGATCCTCGGCCAGACGATGATTGCACGTTGGACCTCTTGTGACATTTTGATCCTCGGTGGTCTTCCCCTTGAATCCTCGGCCGGACGGTGATCGGATGCGTCATTGATCTTCGCGGCTCTGGACTCCGTCGTGCATCTCCTATCTCCATTGGTTCGGACTCTGTCGCGCGTCTCCACTCTCTTTCTAGCCGAAACCAACGGGCACTTATGCTCCTCCTATTTTTGCAATTTTTTTGAGTTTTCATATTCATTTACATTTTTGTACTTTTATTAAGACACTTTACCTTATTCTTTTTAGACACTTTTAAATTTAAAAATAACAGACACTTCACCTTATTCATTTTTTATTCAGCAATTCTGTCATTTTTTGTTCAAACACTTTTACATATTTATTTAGGCATTTTACAATATTCAATTAGATACTTATTCTTATAGCTTTAGACACTTTTAATTTAATATTATAATAATTTATTTTATATTAATTTGTAGACACTTCCACATACTATATTAGACACATTTACATTTTATTACATACACTTTTGCTGTTCGGTAATTTTCTAAATGTAACAAATTATTCAGAAGTTATTTAATCAGTCACTTTTATATATTTATTTAGACATTTTTCAATATTCAATTAGACAATTTTACTTATTGATTCAGACACTTTTTTTATTATATTTTAAAGATAATAAATTGTTCACAAGTTGATTCTATCATTTTTTATTCAGCAATTCTGTCATTTTTTATTCAGACACTTTTACATATTTATTTAGACATTTTACAATATTCAAGCAGACACTTATTCTGAAAGCTTTAGACACTTTTAATTTAATATTATAATAATTTGTTGTATATTACTTTGTAGACACTTCCACATACTATATTAGACACATTTACATTTTATTGCAGACACTTTTATTGTTCAAAAGCAACAAGGACGCGCTTGGAGGAAATGATCAGAAGCAAGATTAGGCAGGTGATCAACGAGATTCGGCGGGTGACGACGAGATTCGGCGGGTGATCGATGAGATCCAGTGGGTGGCGACGAGATCTGGCGAATGCGAATGACGATGAGATCCGGGAAACGATCAAAAGCAAGATCTGGCGGGTGATCGACGAGATCCGGCGGGTGACGACGAGATCCGGAGTCGAGCAGTTGTGAGATCTGGAGCTAGATGATGACTATAAGATTTGGAGGTGATGACGATTTATCGGAGGATGAGACGGCGGCGGCAAAGGTGAGTTTTCAAGGGTGAATGTGAGTTTTGGTACATAGGTAAATTAGTCAATTCATTTACTGCATTATGGGTTATTTATAGGAAATTAGAACTAGATTAATATGTCTAATTAGACATAGGTCTACAATATAATAACTAAAAGGAAAGCCCGTTAAACTAATCAACTTGTGTCATTTAATGGCCATAGGCTTGACAAATTTTCAAAAGGTCCATTCCACTGCAATGCTAAATCAACCTCTTCCAAGTCATAAGTGATGGACATCAAGGCAACAAACTATTTCTTATTTATCAAAAATATGTTTATGCAGTAGAATAAGTAAACTAGCTACCAAATAAAGATATCGTAGACCGTTTTCTATCTTTCACATAAAATGATACATTTGCCAAATTTTGGAAAAATGTCATGTTTTGGTTTTAAAACTTTGCTTACGTTTATGTTTTAATTCTAAAATATTTTCACTTTTCTAAAAGAGCCCTTACAACTGTTAAAAGTTAGTAAAATTATAATTTATATCGTTCAATGACTATCCTAAATGAAATTCAAACCGTACAATAATTTTTTAAAATTTAATTAACCATTTAAATCATTAATTTTTCTTTATATATTCAGTAGTCTATATCAAAGTTTTAGGAGTAATTTAAAAAATTTAAGACTCAAACAGAAATAGTAGAATAAGTTATAAATCTAAAAATTGGTTTCCCCGGCACAAACTTTTTCTCACAATGCTAAATTACAAAAAAGCTCAAGTTTTTGTAAAAGAAATAAGGTTTTGCCCTCATATTTTAAAAAGGTACACATTACGTACAAAATATTAGTGTTTTGTTTACAGTACTACCTATTAATTGTTGATACTAACTTTGAAATCATGATTTGAAATTTTAATAATGTCCTTCATTAGATTCAAATAATCTAACAATGATTTAAGAATTATTGAACAATTTAAATATAATTTCCCTTAGCTATTAAAATGTGATACAATGTGTTTTCGCTTACAAGTGTCAATAACACTATAATTTGGGAGTAAGATGCAGATTTCTGAAATAACGGGGCCAAGATGTATTTTTCGTACCAAACCTTTGTGCTTTCTGGGTTTTCTAGTTTGTTGTGCTCTACCCAATATCATGTTTGTTTAAAATTTTAACCTATAATGCGTTTTAGTGAGCAATAGTTTAGAGATTAAAAACTCTTCCTACTATTTTTTTAAGAAAATAGCTAATGTAATGATTTAGCATCTTAAACAAGGAAGATGCAAAAATCATAATTACAAAATACTAGCATGTGTCTTCTTAAGCCATAAAGACAGGAGCTCACCTAAATAATTGAACTGTTATGCGCCCATCCTCCCGAAAATAAGTAACAAAGTATTAATTAGTTGATATTTTTATAAAGTGAATAAAGATAATGTTTATTTTTATGAGTAAGATTTATTTTCCCCAATTAATACTAAAAGAAAATGAATTAGTCTGGGTATTAATTATCCCAGGTTCATGGTAATGAAAGAAAAAGCCAGCATGAATCATGATGGCAAGTAGCATGAGGAGGCCGAGGATGACAAAGTGGGGAAGGGAGCGACGGAACAAGGGAGAGCAGCAGAACAGGCAAGGCAGGTGTAGGACCCAAGCAAGCGAGAGATATAGATATATGGATGCGGGAGACTTCGCTTCAAGGATCATTTTGTGACATCTTTTAGTTTATGTGCTACATTGCAAAAGTACATGTTAGAACATTTTTAAGTTTTATGTGTAGTTTGCAAGTTCTACATAAATGGAAAATATATTTTGATTATTTGATTTTAATTAATTTTATAAGTTAATTAAAATTCAAAAAGTTGTGACTCTTCTAACGATTATATCTTTTGCAAGGAACATATTTTTTTCATAAACAATTTTTGTTAATTCAAAGAGTTGTGACTTTTTTTATAGTTGTGTCATTAATAAGGGACACATTTTTTCATGAATAACTATGTTTATTCTAAAAGACACATATTTATGAATGGTTATGTCTATTAAGGGAAGAGTCGTGTTTTTTCATTTTCTAGATAAATGAATTATTTCATAATTTGAGAGAGATTTTTTCATAAAGCTTTATTTTATCCCAGATGCATATTCCTGATACTTTATAGTGAGGAAATAATTGTCTTTAGGAAAGTGAAATAATTTCATGCCTCAAAGTTTTTCTTTATCTCCATCTCCTCTTATTTTTCTAACAATTTAAAGACAATTATCGATAGAGATGGAAGCAAAGATGATGTCAGAGATTATCGTTTCTTGATTTGAAGTCAAAATTCATGTGTATGAAACTTGGGTGGCTATATAGTTATAGAATGTCTACAAACAAGATATCCCTATAATTTTTTTGTGGTTTTGATATTGGTGAGTTAATCTAGTTAGTACATGTTTGATTATACATGATGACTAATCATTGTTTATTGTTTACTGAGCATGACAATAAAAGCGATTTATTTTGAAGTATTTGAATATGATGAACTTTAACAACAGCAAATTGCATGTAAATCTTTAATAGTGACTACTCTCTGACCATCATTGGTTGTGTAGGCCTTATACAATTAGTTCAAAATAAAATTTCCTCATGGTTGTGAATACCAACTTTACTTCAATTTGATTAGGTAGAATACCATAGATATTTAATGATCATATAATTGTCAAATAATATTGGCAAAATTATTACTGAAAAAAAATATGAAAATGCTATTAGTAGTCTGATGTATGACATTATTATAAGCTGTACAAGACTAGATATAGTATATAGCAAGAAAAATTGACACAGAACATTGGAAAATAATTCCAAGAGTTTTGAGACATTTTAAAGGAACAAAAGATTTGAAGTTGCTCTATTCAAATAATCATCCCGTGCTAGAAGAGTGTGTGGTTGAAATTGAGTGAGAAATATTAGTGCAAAACAAAACCATTTACATATGAATATTTATTTTATATTGAAGTGCTATAAATTTGACATCCAATATACAAATTTGTATTACTAATTCAACTTGGCATTAAAGTTTATTGTTTTGGTTGTTGGAGACAAAGAATTAAAACAACTTAAACATTGTTATTTGAAAGCGAGCTATGACCACAATCAATGTTGCTAATTCCTTAGACTATATTATTGAGACTACTATCTCAAATATATATAATGAAATTTATAATGGAAAGTCTAGACATATTAATATACAACATGATTATGTCAATGATTATGTGAAATTTTGACATACCTTAGTAGAGATTCAATTTATCTCTACAATGAGAGAAATGAGACTTAAATCCTCAATAAAAGTATTTATAATGAAAACCCAACTTTAATTTAGTCAAACACTAACTCTAAATTTCAATAGATAAAAACAAGTTACAATTAGATATCTGTGTACACTAGATAAGTCTTATAATTTTGAAACTAATACAAACAGGTAATGTGATTGGTAGGATGAGTTTGCACTCTTAATGGAGTTACCGAAATTTATGTCTATAAGCAATTGGGATAAATTAAATGGTGAAACTCTACCTATGTAATATCAAAGTGGTGCTGCTTTAATTAAGAAAGTTAAAGAATTTCTTATAAATATTACATAACCCAAGATTAGCACAAGCTTATACATAATATTGATAAGGCAGAAGAAAAAAATCTCAACTAAATTTTGACGAATATTATGTGTGTTATGTCTCTAATTTTAATACAGTAAGTTGAATTTTAAATTTTTGTGAAACCCATAATTTCATTAGAACTTTGAGATATATACACTAACTGAATGTTCAAATCTAAAGATATCTTCTTATATGCACAATACATTGTGTGGTAAAAAATAAACGTGAAACTTACAAACTAGTGGGAGATTGTTGGAACATTTTTAAGTTTCATGTTTAACTTGTAAGTTCCACATAAATTGAAAATTTAAAGAGTTTTGTGACTCTTCTAATAATTATATCCTTTGAAAGAAACACATTTCTCCATGAACAATTGTGTCAATTCAAAAAGTTGTCGCTCTTTCAACAATTGTGTCTTGTATAAGGGTCACATTTCTTTATAAATAATTATGTCTATTCTAAAAGGCACATATTTATGGATGGTTGTGTCCATTAAGTGAATAGTTGTATTTTTCATTTTCTATATAAATGAGTCATTTCACAATTTGAGAAAAAAAATTTCATAGAGTTTTACTATATCCTATAGGCATATTTCTAGTATTTTATAGTAAGAGAATAATTATATTTAGGAAAATGAAATTATTTCACACCTCAAAAGCCTTTCTTGATCTTTATCCTCATTTATTTTTCTAACAGTAAATGTAGTCCAGGTACCAATGATGGAGTTTTCCTCAAAAAAAGTTATTAGCAACTTGGATCAACATCCATCGATATCTAAATCCCAGTTAAACTTGAATCGATATTGAATTTTATGTTTTACCATCTTATTTAAGAATATGGAACTCTTAAGAGAGCGTATAATACAATATGAAGTGATATTTGATGACTTGCAAAAATATTGGATTCTTTTGTATTAAACCACCTTATATGTACATGTAGTCTATAATTCTCTATCCATTCTAAATTCTTTGCAACATTTACTATTTATTAATTAATTTATAATTTTTTATTTTCAGCAATTTAGTAAATAAGTGAAAAATCNTATATATATATATATATTATTTTTTCTAATAAACAACAATGTGAAAAATTTGAGTCAAATTGTTAAAAAAAGTCAAATATTTAAAAAATATATATAATGGTGCAGAGAGAGAGCTTTTTTATGCACCACTTCATGTGTCCGCGTACTTGTATTAAATATACCACCTAACTAATTAGGATTTTTTGGGTTAAAAAAAAGACCTAGTATGCTGAGGTTACAACATGTCACTAGTCTAATCGGGACTTATATAGTGATACCTGGACAAATGTCAAGAAAAGATTGTTAGGAGATTATAAATCAAATCTAAATATTTTGAAGTGAAGTACCATATCTTTATTCATTTGAGTGAACTTTCCTCGGATTATTATTTTTAAATTTGGGCCAATAAATTGTTAGTTCATCATTAAAATTAGAAAATAAATGTAATTAATTTGTTGCATTTTGAATTGTTGCTTCTTTGGAGTTACTTGTTTGTTTCGGACATTCATACACATGCTCAATTTTGTTTATAAAATAATATAAAAGGGTTAAATTATATTTGTTCAAATTTTCTTTTTTTTTATCAGCAACAAGCAATTTTAATTGTAGTATGAGTGGTCCATAAGAAATTGATAAGTGGAAGTTGATTATAGTAATTTTCTCAATTTAGGGAAAAGCTCTACCAGTATATATGTAATATATACTGACTGATTAATAAGTTTAGGTTCTTTATAGTTGAATTTTCTACAAAGTCGTATTGATTTTTTTCCTGGTAAAAAGTTGTAAAGTTCTACTAAAAAATTGTTACAAAAATTTAAAAATATAGCAATTTAAATTATATTAGGAAGTTTCATATTATATAAAATTTTCACTCACTAATGCTTTAATACTATAAAGAAAGTGTCATGTTATAAATACATAATGTAAGAAAAATAAGTTCTACAAACCAAAGTTCATAATGAGAAATCGAGAACATTTCAATATCTAAAGAACCACATGTGACATCATGACCAAAGATAATGTCAATACTATTATCTTCAAAGTTCATACCTTCATCTTATGATGTCTTGCTATTCCATTATATAGGATGTTGCTCTCATTTATACCCGCACTTATTATACTATTATTGATATTTTGTTCACCTATATATATATATATATATATATATATATATATATTCACATTTACATAATTTTGATAATTAAGTTCATCAAACTGTGCAAGATAGAAAAAACAAGTGACAATTTCTCCTTCAACGTCTTTTCTTTTCTTTATAATACATAATGATCAATTTTGATCTGAACATTAAGGGTCGGTTTTTTTGGCAATCCAATGTCTACTAACAATTTTGCATGTTTGTCAACACATGGATCCGTGCTTGGACATCTGTAGGTCTATTTTTTTTTTCTATTTTGCATATATACCCCTAATTTTTTATTAACTAAACATAGCTTTTTTTTGTAAATACCCAGTTATAGTAAACCAAATCCTACACATCTCAAAACTTACTTAAATTTAGTTTTATGGTTTATGGGCATAATATCCATTATTTTTTTAATAACCAGGATTTAAATTATACTCAAGTAAGAAATTTGTACTTTTTACCACAAATTAAAAGAGATGAACAGGATGGAGAGAGGATAGATTTACAAAATATTCTCTTTCAATGAATTCCGTTGTTATATTATATATTATCAATGGGTAATATATTAGAACAAAAAGAAGACTAACAACAAACAAATTGAAAATATTTTTTGGATGACTTGTAGTGCTGTGTGTAGATAGACCAAGGAAACATTTGCATTGTTCCTTCATCATTTTATTATTTTGGGAAAATGAAGCATTACCTATGGGTTTAGGCATAGTTAGGAAAAGCATTTTAGGGTTAGCGTTAGAAGTTTTAATAATTTATTAACGGTTGAGATTAAACCATTAAAATTAAGAGTTACTTTAGATAGTCTTTTCTAAACTTTTTCCCATTGTTTTATTCCAATGTGATATCCATCTATTTTTCTTGGAATAAATCATTTTTGATCCCTTGGACTATGTTGTTTTGCTCAAAAGAGTTCATGAGTGTTGGCTCAATGCAACATAGTCCTTTAACTGTAAACCATAAAGCGTATTGTCCTTTTTACCTCATATCTGTTACTTGAGTGACCCATAAAAGAGAGAGAGAGAGAGAAATGCTTGCCAAGTTATCCAACTTTTTATTTTATTTCCTTTTATACCTTATACTTTACCATATAACAGTCCAAGCCCAAACTATCCATCAGTCTTAGTATAGCAACCACCAAAGACCTCCCTACCTTCGGTGCTACCTATTACCCTTATCTTCCCCTATCTCAACCTAGCCAATCTCTCCAGTTGGGCTTGTCCTGTTCAATTGGGGTCATGTCCAAAGGTGGTGAAAGAGGTGGAGAAAGAGGTTGGCCCACTAGAAGGCGGTGCTGGGCATGAGGGTTGGGTGTTTCTTTTCTATTAATCTATAACTCTTGACATGGAAAAGCAGTGGATCAATAACGAGATCCAGGTGAGGCAGTAATGATTGTCTTTGATCTTGATCTTACTCACCCAGAGGATTGGCCTTTTCATTGAAAAAATGGCAGATTGACATTAAGATTGCGGTGAGGCAATAGCAATAGCTCTAGGTCTTACTTAATGTTATGGGCGAACTGGTGCTGCTGTTTTGAGTTGGCTTCTCCCTTCTCAGCCTCCCACTTCCTTGTGTGTGAGAGAATGATGAAGTAAATTAATTAAAGAATGGAACATCCAAATTCTAGTAATACCACATAGAAAAGAAAAATAAAAGTGAAAACATTGTATTTTCAAAATTTCTCCCTTTCGTACAAAGTTTCATATAAATTAGTCTTATAAAAAAATATTAAAATACTAATTATTAGTTTAATAGAGTACTAGTTTTCAAATGACATTGATTAAAAAAATTAAAATTAATTTTGTATTTGATTATATAATGTAGCATTATTTAGCTTTGATTTTTTAGTGAATTTTTTCAAGCTTCTTTATATTTGCATGATCTTTTAATTTATACTTTTGGAACTTCCAATAAGTTTGTCTTTAATTCTCAGTAAGTGCTTCAAGGTATGTATTTTTGTGATTTAGCCATTAAGACCTTAAAACTTTACAAGTAGGTTACCGAATCATTAGAAATCTAATGGAGTTAATGTAAGATTAACTGAGTTAACAAGGTAAATATGTTAGTGCCCCATGTTTTATAGTTGAGGGATTGAATTGCACCGTATCAATATTTGGGGAATATTTACATTTAACACGACATGGAGGCACTAAGCTTTGGGTTTCCAGTTTTCAAAGAAAAGAAACTTGTAATTTCCGAAATTGTTTAAAATGTGAATTGTAAGAATGAAAAAAAAAAACCAAAAAAAAAAAAGAAAGAAACGAAAAACCAAAATGGCGGCGAAGGCCCAACAAACCAACCAGGGGGGGCCCAATCTAGTTTCAGCCCGCAAAACCCAAGGCTACCAATACTTATTCCAAGTCCCAATGGACATTCGAATCTGGATTAACGGCCTTTTTTTTGACTCGAATGAAGAAAGCGAGGGACTTCCTCAAAACCCTACCCAGGAGCTTCCCTCCAAAAAATCCTTCGTCGCAGGCACTTGCCTCTTTTCCTTTTCCCTCCATTTTCAACCTCTTTTATTTGTTCGGATTCGAATGGCCAATTGATTGTTTTCTAGTTCCGTTTCGTTTATGGTGTCCCAGATGGACGCTCCGGAGCGGTACTCTTACAGCCCCGTTCTCCGGTGGAACCCTCAGGTGGAGGGATACTTCAGCAGAGCATATGGGGGCGATCATTTCGCTCGCATTTCTGAAGCCCTAACGTAAGAATAGTGAATTCGTCTTGGGCATAGTTTTCAGTTGCTAAGTGTTGCTTGTCCCTGACGTTTATGTTGTTATGGTATTGCGATGATTCGCAAGGCGGCCCTCTTGTTACTCTTGTATACGAGTGAACACGCTAAGGTCTGCCAGTGATGCTGTGATCGATAAGCTGAAGAAAGTCATGGAGGATTCGAACCAATCAATGATCGAGAACGGGCATATCTGTAAGTGTGAGATTCCAGGTCTTGATTACGTTGTATTTGTTAAAGGCTCTGGACCACATGTGATCCTGTATGGTGATGAAGCTGATAGACCTCCAAAGGAGGTGCTCGTCAGCAGGAAGTGTGCTGAAGCAGTTCTCCGGGGTGCTCAGGTGAACCGCTTCCGTCTCTCTTGCTTTTTTTAGTGATATTTAACCTACATTTCTTTGTTGTCAATTGTTGTTTGTCATACTGAATGGGTTATTCCCCTTGCTTTTACGATCATGAAAGGTCTCTAGTAGCTTGTTCAACTATATTCCCTACTTTCCTCCCAATTACATCTCCTCTCTATCTTTGTTATCTCCTCTCTGCAGGTGTATGTACCTGGTGTTATGGCGTGCAGTTCTCATGTTGAGAAAGGTGACACAGTTGCGGTGGCCGTGGCTGTTGAGCAACCAACTTCTGACGGGGGGTGGGCTATTGGTATAACTCGTGGAACTGTGCTGCAGGGACTGCAGACAGGTAATTATCACGTGTGATGCATTTTTGCCTTGGTCTTTTATGAAGGCCTCTGGTGTGTAGCATCCTTATCGGTGCATGTAGTTTTTTAGAGGCAACTTAAGATGTCTGCTATTAGAAAATGAAATCAGAAAATGTACATTGAGGATTAGGTGCAGCATGAAAAATTGGTACCTTTTTGGACACTGCTTTAGTTTGTTCGCAGTTACAAATTGAACAAGCTTATCTTGTGATAATTGTGATGCAAGCTGCAGTTCCCTTATTGGATGTAGAGCTGTTTGTTTTTTATGTCCCATCTTTTATTTGAGTTGCATTCATATGTGGCTTGTTTTATGCTATCTTAACATGGAGATACTGTATTCTTGATTCTGAGTTATGTTGAAAACAAGTTTGTCATCCATGGGTGGAAATTGTTAAGTGATGCTTCTCGAAGTGGTGTGCTATTGTCCCAGCTATGAGTTTTCTCCAGTGTTACGAAAATTCCATCAATCTTCATTAATATGTTATAGTTTCACTATAGATCCTTATCACTTTGAGCGAAATGGACTTTATATCGGTCAAGGAAAAGCAATGCTATCAAGGGCTGGGATGTTTCGTGCTTCTGAAGGAGTTGCTGTTGATATGAACAGTCGAGTGTTTAAACTGCCTTCTTTCAATGGTAATTCGTCCACTAATTTGACAGTTTTACTGAATGTTGGATCTAATTTGTGGCTTGTTATGGGATGACCAAGGTTGGAATTTATATTTGTTACCTTTTTAAGTGGGGCTGTCACTTGTATTAAAAAAAAAGAAGTGTGATTGTCACTTGAAGGTTATGCTTGCTTTCATCATTTTTGGTGGATTGCCTCTGCCCTGTTACTTTTGTTTTAATTTCATATATACTCTTGGTTATATAGAGCTTCCATCTTTTTATAGGGTAAAGTTATTAAGAGTTCCTCTATGCAACCAATTTGCTTCTATGTTTGATTTGAAGGAGGAGCTATGGAGAATGATAAATATTTAAGTTAATACCTCACCTTATGAGTTGTTTCTTGATTTTCTTTTGTGTCAGATGTGCTTGAGGGGGAAGTATTTCTTCAGAACCTGCCAAGCATTATCACTGCTCATGCATTAGGTACTCATATATCAAGGTCTACTGTTTCAGAGAATCTTTAGCTTTTTTGTTATTTTGTTGTTTCTATGGTTTATATAGGTCATAGTTCTTTTATTGATCCATCCTTTATGTTCCTTATATTTGATGAACTAAATGCAGGAATTTTTTGGTAGGTGTTCTTTTAAATTTGTCTGGGCTCATGTCCAAAGAGGATTGTGAGGAGCAGATCTTAGTGTTCTCCCTTCCCCCTTAATGCATTCTAGCCATTTTGCTTAAAATTAGATTTGTTACCGTGCTATATCAAATTGGTATTTATTTGGAATGCACTCCCACATGTTTAGATATGGTACATATGGTGGAACCTATTTATTTGCACTTGTAAAGACGCAAAGACAGAAAATACCCCTAGGAATGGGAATNACACACACAAATTTTATGTATTAGTATGGGATTTCTTGGCCAGTGCTCCATCCTGTCTGGCCTGCATTGTTGAACTGATGGATGTGTTGGGTCATACCAGATAGCTGTAGACAACGTCTTTTTCTAGCTTTCCATGCTTGCTTTTCACCTGGCCAGTAAATCTGACAATTAAATGGGTATTTTGGTTGACTTCCATAACATTTTCCATTTCCAATGTTACTCTTAATTTACACACTATCTTTGGTTTTCTATTATTTTCATTAGATCCTCAAAGAGGCGAACGAATATTAGACATGTGTGCTGCTCCAGGAGGGAAGACAACTGCAATTGCTATTCTTATGAAGAATGAAGGAGAGGTTATTGCAGCTGACAGGTCCCATAACAAGGTAGTAATATTTTTAAACCCAAGATCACAAGATCCACGCTGTAGCTAGTTGTCGCGTCTAGTATTTAGCTTCTAGTGTTTATCTTGTGTTGTTTGTCAATAAATTCCTATAGACAGTTATTAACAAATGTTCCTAGCACTTATAGGGAAAAAGAAAAAACTTAAGAGCCAATTCGTTTAAATTTAAGTTAATTTAATCCAAAATGGTTTATCTTTATTTTTTATTTATTTTTTACCTGGAACTAATTTCATTTGAAAGACAATATTATGTAGGTGCAATAATCCATTTGAAGGTAAATGTTCATGATGTTATTAAATTTTTATGAATGTTTATTTTTTAATGCCTAAAATTAGGAAAATTCATAAAAATTTAGTAAGGTTATAAAATTGTATTATCATTAGATTATTAGATCTACATAATATTAGCTTTTAAATAATATTAGTTCTAGGTAAAAAAAATGTAAAACTAAAAAGAAATCATTTTGGATTAAGTTGACTTAAGTTAAAATGAATTGGCAAGTAAGTTATGGTGAAGGCATCGAAAGATTTGTATGATTTTGCATTACTCGTTTGTTAACATGGAGTCAAAAAGGAATCTGCAATTCACCATTGTCTTTTAAAACTATCAGTCTGCAGATGGTGGGACTGACATTTCAAGGATCAGAAGGTCTAGGCTTTTCTGCTAAGATTGATAAAAATATGTTGGCTGAGAGAAGGGCAAACAGTGCAGCTCGGGGATGTTGTGGATTTAGATAATTTCAACCTTGATTAAGCTTTTGTTCTCTTGATTGTTTTGAGTTTTTGGCTTTTGTTGTTTAAGTTTTGTCTGGCGTGGGCTGTCTTTTATTTTCTTGTTCTCTCAGTGTCTCTAGCACCTTCTAATGATATTCTTTTCTATGAAAAAAAACATATATGCATTTTGTTGACATCTTTTGGAGAGTGGTCAGTTAGCCCTGGTCTTCCTCAGTGATTTGGTTTTGAATCCACTAGCAGACAGTGAAGTATGTAATTTCACTATCAACACTAGATTATTAGCTTCTTCTGGATGTAAGAGCCTGAAATATGCATGTGCTATGTTTTTACACTGATTATTTGGCTCGAAACCATGGTTGCAGATGGCTAAGTGCCATGGAAAATTGTGGATTGGCCATAATGGATTTCTTAAAGCAGTGTAATTATTTGGGGTCTGTAGATAAATGAAACATCTGGTCATTTGGTTTGTTAGTTTTCTATTCTTTTTATTTTGAATCGAAGCTACTCCAATTTTAATTAAGTTCAAGTTCCATGTAAGGGGATAGATGACAAATAATTCATTCAACAATGTATTCCTTAGTATAAAGCTTTAAGTTTTCTTGTATGGTTGTACATGCGCTGATGAAAATTATGTTTTGAGCAGGTTCAAGATATTAAGAAATTGGCTGGTGAGATGGGGCTAACTTGTATCAGTACATATAAGTTAGATGCTCTTAAAGCAGTCTGTCGAAGAAATGAACCAAGTGATATGGCCACTTCATTTTCCAGTAAGAATGTTGAGGCTGTAACTGATGTAAGTCATGATGGGCTAAAGTCACATGAAGATGGAGTCACACATATCAGTACAGGAGCATTAAGTGACGGTGCTAATCTCCTGGAAAGTGGTAGGTACTTGTGTTTCTTCTTCTTTTGGTTGGAGGAGAGTTTTTTGGGATATGTGGGGGCATATCTGTAGTTATGATTATGTGATAGAACCATTTTGTGCTATCTTTTCAAAGAAAAAATAAGTCAGGCACATTCTTGGAAGATTATACTCTTCCTCACATTGACATCCTTGTTTTGGTTCTTCAAATTTACACATTCAACAATCGCTTACTTACAAGGCTAGCATAACTTGCTGGTTCTTTTATTACTTCTTGTGGTCTTGTTTGTCTCATACTCATGTTTGATATTCTGTCCATGTCATATTAGCTTCACCCTCTTCCTGATGCAACAATTATGTTACTACCGCGGTCAATCAGGTGAGTCTTGTGGATGTCCATCCAACTTTTTTGCAAGTTTAAAACGTGGGGAAGATAATAGAAATTGCTTGTTTGGTAGTGGATGAAACGTGGATCTAAAAGGAATCTAATTATGTTGGGCCCAACTTTTTTGGTGAAGCATGAGGCTATGGAGTATGGACCTTTTATTGCTATGTTTGCTCACATTCTGTCATATAAGCAGCACGAATCTGTTTTGCAGAATGTGTGCTGTGTCCTGATTTCCTTTTAATGCAATATTTCGTTTTGTGTATGGCATAGGGATATTCATTTATTATTTTTTGTTTCATTCTCAAAATTTTAGCTACTGTTGGAAAAGTGAACGGGAAAACTTATGCTAGCAAGGCTGATATCAGGAAGAACATGCGAAGACTGAGGAATGGACCTGGAAGAAATCAACGTTTGGGTGGTAGGGTGGAGAGTTCTCAAGGTTTCCTCCCCAACAGCTTTGACAGAGTGCTCCTTGATGCTCCCTGTTCTGCTCTTGGTTTGAGACCTCGTCTCTTTGCTGGAGAGGTAGAACTACAATGGATTTTTGTTTCTAACTTGTATTTTTATCTTCACTCATAAGTCATAATTTTCTGCTCAGCTGCATCTGCAACGTGGGACAACAACAGTCTGAGAGATAGTATAGGTTCTCTCAACCATTGGCGTTGAACAACCAGGATTTTCGTGTGGTGGATTTTCAGAAATTTCAGACCTTAGTTAAAATTAAAAAAATATATATTTCTCGTTTGGTTTCCTTGTTGATTCTCTGTTAGTGCTTAGCATGATAAAGTTGAGGCCAGCATGAAGTATGGGGATGTGTTCATTCTGGAAGTTCTTGCAGTTTTAGAGTTTTATCCTTAATTTCTAATTCTCAGGGAACTCCAAATAATTTTCTGTTCTCATTCAAAGCAATTGAACTTCATTTTGCAGCGTTTGTTACCTTATCTTGGTACTAAATCAAATTAGATCAAATGAAGTCAGCATGTTGAATTCTCAAGTATATTGCCAAGTTGTTTCCAATATTTTACCATGATGATTCCCAGACTTTTATCAAGCAATGAAATACATTTGAATCTCAAACTGGTTGGTGATGGCATCAGAAGTCCAGGACTCTGTGCTCTCTGTGCAGTGATATATTCTTCTTGCCTTAGCTGGAAATTGATTCTTTCCATTTTTTATGTTATAGTGTTGCAGTGCAGCTTCTGCTTGGTGTAGTTTTTGTCTCTTGACCCTTCTTATTATCTAATGCTTCATGTCAATGTTTTAAATCCTACAAGATAAATTGATTTTTGTGACTTCTTGATGTAGCTAGCTAGACCCTACTGGTCTTTATACTTCATTCACATACAAAGCAAACTTATGTGCACGGAAATCTTATCTGGTAGCATTCTCTTCTCAGGAAACAATAGAATCTTTACGAAACCATGGGAAATATCAAAGGAGAATGTTTGATCAGGCTGTTCAGTTAGTTCGTCCTGGTGGGATTATTGTATACTCAACGTGAGTTTACATTTTATGTTTTATTATGTTCTAGAAAAGCAGCTTGTTTTAATATTTGTGAATCATATTAAATAAATGTTATTAAAAAAGGAAAGTATGAATAACATGGTCAAGGAAAAAACTGTCCTATGTTATGAATTTTTAAATACTTTGAATTTTTATTGGACTGAGGGAAATGAATCAACATTGATGACACATGGTAGGATAAATGTTCCAGTCTGAGAATGAAGAGAGTGTTGTGCTGTTAACCCGGTTAATTGGCCTGATTTTTTTATACTGTCAGGTAAAAAAGAAAAGTTCTGTAAATGATTCTCATAGTTTTTGTGTATTTTCAGGTCTCGTTGTCTTAGATATCTCAGGTTTTTCAGAAAAAGGATTTAAGAAAAGTTGTTGTAGAAATACTGTTTGGGAAGGTCTAGTACTTGTAAGAGGTGAATAATTCCGTACCAGTTGTTTCCATAATACTTGTCTGTTGTAGTGGATTTTGATTTGCACTGATTACCTAAATGAAAGTAAAGATATGTTCTGCCATCTGATATTGTATCCCTTTCCATATTGTGGCTTCTTGATGTTCTTGGTCATACATGAGTATTGAAATGTAAATAGTTCCAAGTGGCATAGATGGGTGCAAATAGTTCTGTAGGTATCGTGTTGCAAGCATGGCTATTGATTGTAGCTAATTTTTCCTAAGTAATTTTAAGTATATGAGTAAAATGCAATGTGTTTGGAACATATTAATGAAATCGATTAACAAAGAAACATGGTCAGGGAAATAACTGTTTGGTATGGTGCAGAAAGAGTTGACTAATAATTGTTTGTTTTCATGTTCCATCAAATGGTAATAGAGCATAAGCATTTGATCTGCAGAGAAGGAAATGGAAAAGCGAACATTCACATTGTGTGAAGAACGAATGATGTGGAAGATTCCTGCTTGTGGCAAAGGATTCATCAAAGAAGGTAAGAAGTGCAGATAGTAATTAAAAAACCTATGTTTTCCTCCACTGAAGTGTCATATGTGATAAATTCTTAAATGCTTTTAATTTTTATTGGACGTAGGGAAATGAATCAACATTGGGGAAGATTCTGGTTTGGAAAAGACAAGACAGCTCTACTGATTAGCGGGAGAAAGGTAAGCCTAAACCCATAACTTTGTTAGAGAGATGGATTTATTTTTTACTGCTTCTGTGTTGTTGATGCCATGAGTAACAGAATAAGTGAAAGTTTAAGAACTAAGATAAAAAAAATAGACTAATTAAGCCTAAACCCATAACTTTGTTAAAGAGATGGATTTATTTTTTACTGCTTCTGTGTTCTTGATGGCATGAGTAATAGAATAAGGGAAAGTTGAAGAATTAAAATTAAAAACAGACTAATTGTGAAGGTTAAGTTGAATAATTGTTATGCCTTTAAATGGAGTATGTAATGTGGTTTAGTATGATATTTAAAACATACGTACCAGTAAGAAGCAGATAAACAAACAATAAGAAGTCGGTTTTAAATTGGGAAAGTTATCAACATAAACATAGCATAGTAAATAGCTTGTTATCGAAATCATAGAATAAACTGCAGAAAATGGGGAACAGACAACAAAAAGTCTTAAAAGTAAGGTAGATTAACCTAATAATGTTAACTAATAAAATCCATTTGAAGGTGACCCACACTCAGATGGGTCACTCTTAATAGGGGTCTCACTTGAGCCTTCATACATAGACAGCTTGGCCTTCAGTTCAACAACTTTCTCCTCCAGCTCACGAACTTGGTTCTTGTAGACATTCTTCATGCATGATTGATTGTACCTCACCAAATCAAGCTCATACTTAAGTCCATCATTCTCTGCCTCATTTTCTGCCAGCTTTTCCTTCACCTTCATATAATCTTCGAAGTTAACATCATGGATGTAGTAGCTCTTAAACAACTTTAGCCTCTTAATCCCTGCCTCGGCAGCCGACTCCATTGCATCCCCCAAATTCCTAGCCAAAGAGCCTTCCATTTGCAAAAAATTCCTTTCCCCCCCTCGGACATATCAACCTCAACCTCAACAAAACATCTAATCCTAGGTCCCTCATGCACACAATAGTAAATAGGCTTAGCCTTAGAAAGCTTCTCTGAGATTTAGTCAAGTGATTTGACAAATGGAATGGGGACAACCTCAATGAGATCCATGTTAACTGTGAAATGAAGTGTGAGTGTTAAAACAAAACTGTTTTGTGTTTGCTTTGTGTCCATATAGAAAGAAAAAAAATTTCTGTCCATCATTGGACTTGTGAAGATGCTGTCACATGAAGGAAAAACTGTAAGAGAAATTTGAAAGGAGGAAAAACAAATTTGAAAGGAGAAGGAATAAAGATACATAGAAAACTACATTACACCTTCCAATGGAAGACATTTAAACTTTTTTACTGGGTAATATTATAAATTATGAAGTACAGCAACTCTATGGGTAGTAGTGACAGTGTGGGTCCTCATAACATGCATGAACCAGCAGACAATAACACAGAAACCAACCAGATAGCATGCAAATAAAATGAATTGAATGTGTACCTGATTTCTATAATGTAGATAATGTTTTCTCTGTCCTGTTTGTAGAAGTAAATGGCTGAGATGAGTCTGTTGCGTGTCAAAAAAAATTGAACAGTAAGGAAGCGGAATTAATGGCAATAGTTAAAAAATTTGCTTAAATAGAGAATCTTAAATGCATGTATTAATAGGTACAAGGTTAATTAAAGTACGACCTATTTCTGTTTGTAAGGAACGTTGGAAGAGAAGTTATTTCCTTTCCTGCAAGGAGCATAGAAAACTAATTAGAATTGACTTTGGACATTTACATTGCATAAAATCTATAGAACTCAAACTTTGTTGTGATGAAAGAGTGAAACAACCTAAGGTGAGCTCAAACTTTGTTGCTGGAAAATCTACAAAATCCAATGATAGGAATGTTATACGGTGAATTGTTGAAAATGTGTACATAAAAATATGGAAACATTGTATAAGAACAGTGCTATTTACACTTGCAGGTTGCAATTTGCTGAGAGACACAACTGCAAGCAGAGAGTTGGGTCAACACGTGCTTCACGATCCTCGCAGGCAATCGACAATGGTTGAAGCTTCAATTCTAGTTTTACGAATGTGAAGTGACAATTTTCAATTCCTTGCTTTGTTTTTATACCCTGTAAATGTTAGTATTTTACTGGAAACATAGTGTACTTAGGCAGTTAGTGGACCTGTATTAGATGATGCGGTGAAGTGGGGGTGGGACGGTTACTAATCATGGGATTAGGCTAGATGTGGGAATGAATAGTGGAGTAAGCTGATTAATCACCAAGACGTGGGTGAAAACTTCTATTCAGCCGCATAAATATGGAGTAACTGATTTACAAATTCTGAGAACGTGTCATGTGAAAATAAAACTGTAAAAATTAGATATTCCTTAATCCTGCTGAAAGTGAAACGAACAGCCAATGAAGAATAGACACATATGTATCCTGGGGGGTATAAAGGGAAGTCGCCAGATGTCACTTAAGTATCAATTATGAGAAACACGTGTCAGTTTGGTATTAAATTACAATTTTTTTTAATAAATGTGAAAAGACAATTTAGCCATTGTACCTGCTTTCATATCTATTTATAGATTAAAGTGAAATTCAAGAAAATTATAATCCAAATCTAAAATCCTAACTCAAAGCTAAGTCACATAGAGCGGGAGCGGGGGCGAGATCATGAATTCGCCAAACTTAAAAAAACATCAAAAGTGAAAATGGCTTAAGAGTGTCTGTATACACACACAAGGATAACACACAAACAAATTGACAAAGAAATTGATAGTTTTCAACACTCAAACTATATATAAAGTATTAAACTTATAAAATAAAATTCAAAATGAAATGAATTCAACTAGAAATACTAAAACTAATTATGAATAACTACTTATTGTTATTTTTTCTCACTCATTTTTAGCTCTCTTTTCCACGGGATATCTCTTCTCTTTATGCTTGTGACAGGTTTGATCTTACTTGATTGGAACCTAATGCTTAAGAAGATTTATGAATATTATTATCTTCATAAAGAAAAGTGTAATCCTTTCTATGAATTGCCTCCATATCGTTGTCTAAGACATCATCATATGTAAAATCATTCCAATTCTTATAAAATGATTCATAATCTTTTCTATAACACGTTAGTAGCCTTTTGTTGTAATGCACATATACCAACAATTCAACTTGATTTGTATTCAACTTGTTCCTCTTTACATTGTAAATTTATAAGTATGTGCTCCAAACCCTCTCAGCACATGAAGTGTTAACACTTTGAGAAAGAACTTTGGTTGCCAGATTATATAATTCAGTAGCAGCCACACCATACAAAATCAACTAAGCGATTGCACTCATCATTTTTCTATCTTCAATAGCCTGAGGTCGAGTAAATACTCCTGTATCACTTATAAAGTCACTAAGTTGTTGGTGAATCAATAGAGTCTTTTGTAAGTCATGAACAAGCCAATCAACCACATTTAGGTATATCCCTAAAAATAATACAAAAAAATATTATAATTAATGAAAATATAAAATACGTATATGTTACAAAACATTACCTATTTCGGGCACCTAATAAACAAGTTAAATAAGATACATAATTAATTCACATGATGCATTCCTTTTAATATCCTTAACATAAAATTAAATAAAGCAATGAACTAGTAAACCATACAAAAAGATGACAAAAAAGAATGTGTTAACTTTGTTGTTTATGATTGGCCAACAAGAAAATTAATATTGCCTTCGGTTTCTTCTTTATTCATAAAGCTAATGGTGATTAGCCGGGAAAAGAAAAATAACAACAAATTGAGCAACATTGAAAAAAAAAACTAAAAATTTATATTCTCAACTTAACAAGGAAATTAAACATACTTTGTACAAATGAATTAGCATGTGGCTTAGTTCTCCTCATTCCACAAGGATCTAGCTTTTGTAGCCAAGTTTGTGAGTAATAAAAAGGATTAAGTACATAAGCAAGTATATATAGTTGCAAATTCATTTTCCTCCACCGTTCCAAAATCAAATTTTCTATTGTCTTGTACAAACCATGATCACTCAACAAAACTTTTTCAATAGAACTTATCGTATCTTCCATTCTTTGATACACCTCCCCAACAACTGTTTTATCAGAATCACAAAAACGAATCATTAACCAAATTGGTTTCGTGGTAGACAAAATGAATTTCACCTGCCCCCCAAACCCATCATCCAATACCACTTTCTTAACCTGATCATGTTTTAAAATTGATATAGAACATCCCTTTTTAAGTTCTTCCCACTCCTCGTTCAAAACCATGGATATCAAAGCATTTTTTTACTTGAAAAAGGCACCCCAAAACTGCATATTGATGGCCAAATCTAGTTTTCTTCACTTGAATGACATCCAATGTAGAAAAAGTTTTGAAGATGTGTAGCAAAAAGATATGATTTTTTTTTATGTAGTTCACCACTCTTTTTGCCTTCTCATAACAATCACTAAAAAATGATAAGCCCGGATGAGATGATTTGGTTAGATCTTTTATAAGAAGATTAAGAGTATGTGCCATACAACCAGACCATAGAATATGATGATGTCTATCTTGAATAATATCTTCAGCAGCCTTACAATTAGAAGCATTGTCTGTCAAAACTTGTACAACATTGTATGTCCTCACAGTTTCAATGGTCTTAAGCAAAATACTAGCAATAAATTGTGCCTTTTTTTCTTCACTAGAACAATCAACAACATTTAAAAATATAGCTCTCCCTCCAGAAATGACCAAAACATTTATGAAAGGTTGGTTTGTAATGTTGGACCAACCATTCGACATTATTGAAACTTCATACTTTGGTCATTGTTCTTTAATAGGAATTAGAGCACGATCAATTTTTGTTCCTTCTTTATCAAGTAGCATGGACCTAATTTTTGCAGAACTAGGAGGCTTATATCTTTTAGGAGCTTCATTTATTGCTCTCACAACATTAACCCATAATGGAGATCTAGCAGTATTAAAAGGGATTCCACAACTATAGAAGTACCTAGCAATTATACCATCAGTTTCTTCTCTAGAAGATAACTTGAACAACTCCTCAATATGCTTCACACCATGTTCACGTGCCGCATTTGTATCATGTGTCGATGGAACAACTGGTAGATTAGAGAGAGGGGTCTTTCTACTACTACTACCAAATAGTTTTTGGGCTTTCTCCTTCTCTTTTTTCAACTCAGCTCTTTTTTGTTTTGTTACCTTAGTACAAGTGGCTATTCATTAAGCTCGTTGTCCTGATAACAGATCAATTAAATGAGCTCTAATACGCGAATATGCTCCCGTATAAGGTTCTGCTCTACAACCAAAATTATAAATCCATTTATCTTTCTTATTCTCAATGTATGTCACATACCTTCTCAAAGGTTTAAAGCTCAACTCTTTGAATTGGTTATTAGTATCACCAATGTTTGATTGTGAATCACTTCTTTCCTTATTGTTGTTTTCTTCTATCAAATCTACAAATTCATGGAAAAAAATATTAGAAACAATGCACCATAACCAATTAAAACAAAGCATCCAATTACCTTTATAAAATAAAGAACAAAGAAATTCTACGATTTAATAAACATGTGACCATCAATAAGAGAAATTATAGTTCTACATTTTTCTTAACACAGTACTTTGTATTTTATAGTTTTGTCTTGTATTGGTGCTCTGTAGCTTTGCTTCATTAATAAATATTTTATCCCAAACAAACAAGAGAATGGCTTACATAATGAATAAGACAAACAACTACTTGTATGAGTGTATTAATTTTTTAATTCAAACTTGTCATAAGAATTAAGGCCAAGAACAACACAAGAAAACTAAACTAAAAGACAAACATCGCCGACTTTAGCGAGGATGACCTGTGGCGATGACTGCTTGTGCTCTATTGCAATAATTCAGCAAGAAGCTTAAACGGAAACATTAAATTCACTTACATACCAATCACCGAGACACCAACACGACAAATCTGTTTCTTCTATTCTATAACTAGTCTTCCAATTTGGAAGAGATATTGAAATCTGCTGCTGCTTTTGTGCAAAGAACCTGCAAACTTCCAATTTCTTCCAATCGCATATGTAGAACCGGCAAGAAGAAAGACAATATTTTCAAA
Source organism: Aquilaria agallochum (assembly GCA_000696445.1). Taxonomy (NCBI): domain Eukaryota; kingdom Viridiplantae; phylum Streptophyta; class Magnoliopsida; order Malvales; family Thymelaeaceae; genus Aquilaria; species Aquilaria agallochum. Next base: position 140,294 of record KK899925.1, on the reverse strand, counting down.
ACTAGTGCCTATTAGGGGGTTTTTGGTTTCTTTCTAAGGTTTAGACTTTGCTTCTAACTAGGACAACTAAATCACCGTGTTAAAAAAGCAAGAGAATCTTGAATTGGGACAGAATTCGTAGGTTACATGGAAATTGCAAGCTTAAAAAATAGAAGCATGCATTCATAAGAACAAAAGCATGAATTTGAAATGCTCTCACTTCCAAAGCGCGAATTCGCGCGCTAGACTCCAAAGCGGCAACAAGGTGCACGCGTTTTGTGACTAAAACTCAAACTTGAAATGACCCAATAATTAAACCCGATAGCTCCAATTTTAAGCCAAATTAACATAAATTATATAGACAGCAAAGATTTAAAAATATGATTTTTCTAAACTTGTAAAACAATTTATTAAATTAAATTTCAAACCAATTAATTTGAAATGTTTTGAATTTAGGTATTTTTTATTAAAGTAATTATACATTAATATATCTTTATAATTTCTATATCATTTTTTATTTCTAATTAAACCCTAAACCCTAAAACTCTACACCAACTTTCACTTAAATGATAAAGCCCCAATCCTAATTGTAAACCATATACCTAAAATCTAAACTCTAAACCATGAACTTAACCCCTAACTCTAATTATAACCCTAATCTTTGCGATAAACCTTAAATCTAAACCCAAAACCCTAACTCTAAACCTTAAAACCTTAAAACTTTAAACACTAATCCTAACCTAAACCATAAACACTTAATCATAACTACAAACTTTGTACCTAAATATACACTCTAAACCCTAAACCTGACTTCAACCCTATACTTAACACTAGTCCTTACCATAAAACCTAAATCTAAACTGTGAGTGGTGTTGTTAAAAAGGAGAGTTTCATCCTGATGGATAAAAAAGGCAAAAAGTGGTGTTGCTAAAAAAGAGAATGAAGAGTGCAAACATATGGGGTATAATTTATTTACTCAATTGGTTATGTTCCTTGCTTTCTATCCTTCTGCTGCTTCTGTTGATTGTTTTTGGCGAACCATGAAGTCAATGGCAGAGGGTTTTAGTCTGGAGGACGATGCGACAGTTTATTCAGGTGAGAGATCAAAGATCAATCGGGGACGAGACGAGGCGGCGACTTGATTTTGTGGTTGAGGCCTAGGGTTTCCGCCAGAGGAAATGAGACTCTCCCGGTTGCTTAGTTGGCACGGCAGTTGATGGATTGCGTAGACAAAAAGGCACGCAATGTTGGTCTGATCTCCTGGCCCGGGGGCTCGCAACCGCATCCAACATGTGCCTAACTTCCTTTCAGGTTTCCTGCCTGAGTTTAGTTGGTGGTTTAAACAACTAACAGCTGAATCAAAAGCATAATAGGAAATATCCAGTCCAACCTTACAAGAGAAAATTCATATTGCTTATCTCCTGCAGATTCATGGCTTCACAGCCATCCTGGTTTCCCAGGCAACAAAATACAGAAATGGCAAGAAACCATTTCAGAAAGACTCTAGTACAAGCAACACAGGCATGACAAACCAGACCTTGCTCTCTTACTTGTTGCCCTTCTTCCTCCACAGTTCTCCAAACATCTTAATCCCCGAGCCCTTTCGCTTTGCACTCCCGAAACCATCATCAAAATCATCTGCTAGCCCACCTGGTGAGCCCACAAAGCCTGCATACCCACCGAAATGCTTGTCCATGGAGCTGCACCGATCTGATATCCTTCCATTCATCTCCACTCCCCCTGCAAGAACCGCTGCTGCAGCATCAGCAGCTTTTCTCCACTGTTCTGTCTGTACCCTTAGCATCTTCATCTCTGCCTCCAATGCTTCCTTTTCTCCTTTCAAAGACTCCAGAGTCTCCTTCAGCACAGCTGCACCTTTTCTACTTGCTTCCAGCTCTTGCTGCATCTGGATCAGCTTCGAGTTCATTTCCACTTCCTTCTCTTTTGCGGTTGACATGTTCAGAGTTGCTTCACTCAGCTGGCTTTTCAGCTTCTCATTTTCTTGCCCAAACATACCAGCACCCCTTTCCATCTCTTCTAGCCTGGCTCTCAAGTTTTTGATCTCATCATCTTTCACGGCCAACTCTTGGACTGATGGCTTCTCCTCTGGTGGCTCCACTGGCAGCTCAGCCTTTTCTTTGCTATCCAAATCAGCTTGGTCAGGTTCCATTTTGGGTTCGTTAGCCACTTTCTCCATTGGAACCTCATAAACATCTGTTTCTTCTAGCTGTGGCTCTTCCGGGAGCTCATCTCTACCTCTGTGCTGCTCCTCGTCATCACTTGAGGAACGCTTCTCCTCCACTTCAGCAGCGTCTTCAACAGGTGGTTGTTTCCTCGTTTTCTTTTCGAGTTCCTCCTGCGCTTCTTTCTTGGCTGCTTCAGCTGAAGCCAGCTGCTCCTTTAGAATCTTCAGCTCATCTTGTGCTTGCCCGAGCTGAGTTTCTAAATCCGCAAGTCGACTGCCAAGTTTCCTCTGGTTTAGTGAAGGATCTGATTGTGGAGTAGCACCTCTTGGAGAGCGACGATCTCCCAACTTGGGACTACGTTCAGCAACCGGTCGATGATGCGTCGGATCTGAATCTGAACCAGATGTCCGAAGCTGAGGCGGGCCTCGAAGAGATTGCCTCTGAGGCATCTCAGATCCCCTGCTCAATTTACAAACGACAAACAATGTAAATCAGTATCCTTGACCTCAACTGGAACTGCCCCATTGGCCTATCAGCGAAAACACTACCCAACAGTCATTGCTTTGGAATTGATTGAACAACTTAGAAGCAATGGTACTCCAAGAGAGAAAAAAATGAAACCCCCCAAGAAAACAAGCTAAATCATTATCAGCTATCAGAATAAAAAGAAGCAACAGCCAAGTTTCAAATTAACAGCTAAAATGTATGACTGTTACAACGAGAATTCCAAGGTTCAAACAAAGAAAACAGAGAAGAAAAAGAACCATGTACTTCTCTGTTCGTGGCTGATTAGGTTCACTTACCTTGATCTAGGCATGTTGGTAGACAGAGACGGCAAAAGTTACAACCCAGAAACAAGCTTGCTACCTGCCCTGTTCAATGTGCTATAGTGTCAGACAAAGTTTTTTGAGCACAAGCTTCAAGAAACAAATTGAAAAAGGAAGAAAAGCTCTAAATTTGCAGAGCCCTAAGAAACTGGGAGAAATAGAACCACTTGAAGCTACCAGAGCAAAGAATGGTGTGTGATTGATTAAGCTCTCTCAAGCACATGATAAAGTTTCAAAATCATTGGTGCAATCATGGAGATAGGAAATTTGATATTCAAATCCTGATTTAGGGCACATGTTAATCAATCATGGAAGACACAAAACGCCATACAAGCAGGACTTACCGAAACTTATTGAATAGTATCCTGGCTTTGACCTGTCTCTTTGCTAATTTTCAAAGAAAAAATATATAATATTGCTGGATCTAATACTAGAAGTTGTTGAAATTTTATTGAGGAATTTATGGAGGGAATTCCTAAACCATACGCACTAGCTGCTAAAGGAAAAGGAACAAGACAACAACAGTTGCAGAGGAGAAATGGTGAAAATGAAATTGGTGTCACCTTTTACAGCCTACTCTACTGGCCTGGGTGCATGTCCAGGCTTGGCTAGTGGCTACCCATGAAGCATTATTAATTGTAGGGGTGCTTTTGCTTTTTGTCATTATGTAAATTTGGCTTTTCCCTGACAAACCTAAACCATGTGTCAATGCCTGCGCTGTGAGTCTTTGTCCCAAAAAATTTCCCCCTTTTTTTCACTTTCTTTTTCTTCTAAAGAAACTCTCTAATTTTTATAAGCACTCCCACCATTCTGAACTAGTTAAAAATATTTGGATATGATATGTAGATTAAGAAAAAAGAAAAAAGTTACGTATTGTTCACTTTTTAAAAAATGAAAAAGTTATTCTTAAAATAAGAGTTTTAAGGGTGAAACGGTAAAATAATTTACTAAAAATATAAATATTAGAAAGATTGGAGATGGACAAAAAATAAAATATATACTCTCTCCTTCCCATAAATTTTGATACATTTAGTTTTTTTTTTGTATTTTGACTCAATTTTATTCATATTATTGTTTGTTAAAAAAAATTAAAAAAAATATATTTAGAAATTACATATTTTGAATTATCATTCATATATAAAGATTTTGTATTTATATATTAAAATGTTAAAAATAAAAAATTATAGATTAATTAACAAAAACAAATGAAGCAAAATTTTTGGGATAATAATTTGGATTATAAATATAATAAAAATTATGTGACATCTGTATTAAATTACCCTTATGTTTACATAAAATGACATACACATTCGTTTTCCAACATGAATGAATAAATTAGTTACTGTAAGCAAATGCTAGTAAATAAATGCTACATGGTTACAAGAAGGTTTTGAAAATTTTTGTCCTCTAGTACACACATCCAGACAAGGATTATTCTTCCCCACAACAACAGTTTGAAACAAATCTGAGAAAAAGATAGTTGGAAGCTGCAAAATGTCTCAGTCATTGGAGAACAGCTTGAAAAGTGTAGGAGAAAAACACATGTATCACTGTATTTGATAAAAGTTTAGGGATCAAAACTTAAAAAGTTATGAAAGCTAAACCCAACCCTGCTCTTCTTTCCATCTGGGTTTGTTTGTTAGATGGGAAAAATAAAGGAAAATTTTGAACTTCACTTGAAACCAACAACCGAAACCCAGAATCCTAAAAACAACAGCACAAATGTAATAGTGGTACATTTTTCACATGCCAAAACATGACAGGCCAGAAGAGAAAACAGAAACTATACATGAAGACATACCTTAGACAGAAAGAAACATATATATGGCAGCAGAAACCTTGAGGCAAAAAAGACCTTATCACTGATTTTTGGTCATCTCATCAAATGAAAAGCTTCAAGTTGTAGAGAGGTTTGGGATTTCTGGAGAAATAGAGAGAGTGAGGGAGGGGGATGGAGTGGGTGAGTGAGTGGGTCTTCAAAATGGGAAGTTTGAAATTGAAATAAAAGCTGTTGAAACCTTGAATTATGAGACCAAGGAAATCAAGCAAATGGGGGAAAGGACAAAAGGGTAAAAATGGTGAGATGGAGACCGATAAGAAGCAGTACCGTAATATTTTAATCTTGGAAATCCAACCTCCATTGGGGAGTATCTTATTATATTTGTCTTTTTCTTATGTCTATTTTGGTCTCTTTTCACAAGTTCAAACTTTTCTACTTTTGCCTCCAGAATTAAAAAATAAATTAGAAAACATTTTCTACTTTCGAGCCCAATTCCTCTTGTTCCAAGACACTGCTGCTCTGCCACCGGGCCGGGCGTGCACTTAAAAAGACTTTCCTAAAGTTGGATAAATAAACTACGTTAATTTCAATTTTAACCCTAATTTTGAAAATGTGTCTATTTGATCCCAAGTTTTACGATCAAAATCTTTTCATACTTGTTTTCTGTGAATGTAAGCTTTCTTGCCTCAACGACCTTAACACAAAATAAAACAGTTCAATAATTTGCTGTCTCTCTCTATCCAATTTCTCTTCCTAGCTCTGTCTTTCATTTTCTGATTAGGCCAACTTTTCTCTTATTTTAAGCGATAATAATGTTAAGTTCCATGATGTTTTTATAATAATGTTACTGTCACTTACTGGTCTACGACAAAACTAAAAATTTAAATTCACTTTGTAAAAACAAATAAAGATTTACATCACTCCACCTATTGGAATTTTTAAGATGCTTTATAGGTTAAGTTTTTGCTACTATACAAATATTTTTTATTTAGGGAGTTGCCGGTTACACTTTATTTATTACTCCTTTCACCCTAAAATGATGGTCACGTTTCTTTTTTAGGATTGTCCTGACCAATTAAAACTTTGCAATGTTTTAAATTTTCATTTTTCAAATTACCCTTAAAATTGAAAAGTGGACTAAGAATCGGGGGGAGCATTCTCCCCAATTCCTATCCTCTCCACTAGTTGATTCACATTAGAACTTGCGCTTGGCAGTCATCTTCAAGCGAACGGGAGTCATCTTTGATCTTTAGAGAACATTGATCACTTTAGATTTGCCAACGGTCCTCTACGTCCTTTTGGTCTTCAGCAAATTTTGACAACGATTCGGAGGTCATGGCGGCCTGGGTTGGCATCGAGGAGTGTGGAGTTGGGCAGCTTCTAGTGTGTGACTGTTAGCCACTTCCAATGTTCTTTCTTTTTCTTTTTCTTCTTCTTCTTTTGGAGGGCCTCCGGATGGATTTGATGAAGGGGTAAACTTGGTAAAAAATGCAAAATTTACTCCGGCCTTAATTTGCTTGTGGACACAAATATTGCAAGCTTGCGGACGGATGAAGTATTTTATAGTTGAACTAATAGTATAATGATATATCACATGCGTGGTAGGAGTGATTTTTTAAAATCTTATGGGAAAGTTTCATTTACTGTTTGAGCAATAAAAAAATAAAACTTACAATTATCCTTTGAGGTATGTTATAATTTACAGTTTGTTCATATTATTTTTAGAAACTCACACTTTGACCCATATAGTCTTTACCCTATCTGATAACAACTTCTGAAATTGTATTTAAGTTATACGATAGTTATATTCCAGTAATTTTAATATCTCTAATATTTTTTTATAGTTAATAGATATCTTAAATTGTCATTTTTTCTTTTTGTAAATATATTTTTCTCCTTATAAATACATATAAGTATTTTTTAAAGGTTAGTTGACTATAAACAAAATATTAAAATTTTGAAATCACTTGAATATTATTATTAAACAGTTTAAATTATGATTTCAAAAGTTATTGTCGGACACTGTAAAGCAAAAAGAGGGTAAAGTATAAATTTTTTAAAATAGAAATGATAAAGTATAAGTTAAACCAGACCACATGAAATTTTTATAATTTTCCCAAAAAAAAGGTAAATAAATGGATCGACAACACTGACAGTAACTCGTTTTGGGCAGTCAAGGTGAAAAATGATAGTTTGTTTTATAACTAATAGACCATTTAAATTATATTAATTTTCTCTCTCTCAAAATTAAACTTATGTGTTAGACATTATAAAGATTTGAGAACCATATGCAATCAAATGGAGGTTTAGTACCAATTTGTAATAGGAATTAGTAAAGAATTAGGACTAATGGTGTACTCTACCTGAAATAGGAAACTCAAATATGACCATCATACATCTAATCCTTTTTATCATTGCACATGTTCGTCTATGAATTTGATGTATGTAAATAATTACGCCCCTCCAAATGCCACTATTTGAAGGGTTTGACTAGTTTAATCCTCTGGGAAATCAATCATATATTTGCCTGTCTTTTCTAGGGTTGTCTGAATGGTACAAATTGTGATTAAGGTCAGAGGAATTGGATGAGAAAGATGAGAGCGCTTCAGAGGAGACTTCAATTCCATGGTCCATGAAAATTGAGAAGGAAAAGGGAGAAATGAAAGGCAGACAGAGACAGAGCATGTGAAGAATTTCCTTATGAATGGGATTTGCTTTACGGACGTCGGTAGGTTAAGATTGGGTTAAATAATGATATTCTCATATCTAACTGATATATTGAATGTCATAACAAGATCTTATTTATTATCTGCTGGATTAATAATTTACATTTATATTCTTTTTTTTTTTTGGATATATTGTGTCATGTAAGACTCATTCACCAACCACATTTTTATAATCATAAAACATTTATAAATAGTTCAACAAAAAATATTATATAAAAAATAATTACAAGTAGACTAATAATATGAAATAACCAAATTATGAAATCAATACCATCAATAGTAGAAGCCAATGTTTAATGGTCAACATAAGTTCAATATAAAGTGGACTATCCATATTATATGACATAAATATCTCAGCCTGATACAATATAGTTCTTTTATTGTGCACATATGTCTAATTAGACATACTAACTCATCCCTTAATCTTTTATATATAAGGCATAAATCATCAAAAAAATTGACAAAAATACCCTTAGTTAAAATATTATTCTCTAGAAAAAACCCTAGTTTGCTATTGCTGTCTCCTCCGGTGCCGCCACCGAACTGTCATACGTCACGATCACACCGTATACGTCATATGCCATGTTCGAAAAAATTAAAAGTGTCTGAATGGATACCGAAAAGGTGTCTAAAGAAATATTTAGAAGTGTCTACCCAATACGTAGACAATTTACTCTCTTAAAAAAAACTAATTGAAACAATAAAAAAGTGTCTGAATGAATGTATAAATGTGTTTAAAGAAAAGTAGCAAAATGTCTAAAGCAATACAAAAATAATTTATTTTAATAATAAAAAAAACATACAAAATAATGAAAGAAGTGTCCAAATAGAAATTTAAAACTGTTCAAATCAATATTTGAAAGTGTCTAAATAATCATTTAAAAAATTACATGGTTCCTTGGTGTTCCTCGCGCCTGGCCGGACCTCGCCCTTCGCCGAGCCTGGTAATGGTGATGGTGCGATGATTCGGAGATGGCTCGGCGATATTGCAGCGATGGCTCGGATGGTAGAGATCGAAGGCGATTCGTGCCAAGGACCACGCCTCAGCCCTCGCCTCGCACCGCCGCCCGCGCCTCGCACCGCTGTGCCTCGGCCCTCGCCTTTTCTCAAGCCTGGCTTCGCCTTGCCCTGCCTCCTCGCAACGCCGCGCCTTGGCCCTCGCACCTGGCTTCGCCTCACCTCCCGACTGGCCGTGCCTTCGAATCGAAGTCATCATCATCAGCGAAGAACAGAGATCGGAGATTCAAGTAACTTGAAGCAAATCGGAGATCGACGAACAGAGATCAGAGATTGGAGAGCCGGCAGAGAGAGATCGAAGAGCAAGGAAAAGAGATCGAAGAGCATAGGAGAAAAATCAAAGAACGGTGATAGAGATCGAAGAGAGAGACCGAAGAACGAAGATGAGAGAAGGAGAACTGTTTTAAATTTAGGGGTAAAATTGTAAAATTACCTATTATGTCTAATTAGACATATGTCCATGATATCCATGGTAAATACAATAAGCTCATATGTATGTATGTATATAAGTCATGTGTGGGCCAAGTCACACATGAGAAAATGGGAAAAAAAAATTAGGAAAAAAAGAAAGAGGTCCACCCTCATGATTCCACCAAAGCCTCTTCCTCGCTTCATTGCTGGGAATCGGTGTCCCGCCACCACAAATATGGATCGACATACAGCACAATTGTACATGTGTTAGGAAATAAATGAAAACAACTAGCTAGGATGAAGAGATTTGTATGGTTCGTCCTTAAATTTCATAAACATTAATGCGATAATAGCAAAACATGACACCCATCTTAGGCCATGGTAATAAATTGTTAACTAATTTATCTTTTGTCAAATATGCGACTGATATCTTGCAAATGTGGAAATAACCATGCCAGCTATTGTTACAGATTAGGGACAAATAAACCATTTAGGCCATGGTAATAAATTGTTAACTAATTTATCTTTTGTCAAATATGTGACTGATATCTTGCAAATGTGGAAATAACCATGCCAGCTATTGTTACAGATTAGGGACAAATAAACCATTGGAATTGGATGGCCTTGATGATGAGAAATATAGGTTAACCTTCAAACAAATTCAATTTAGTTCAAATTTTTCTTAAATTGATTTGAACTGAATAAATTTGGAATTAAAGTTTGAACCAAACCGTAACATCTTAAAATGATTTGAACTTTACTAGTCAACAGATAGAGAGAGAAACAGTGTTGTTTTAGCTCCATGCATAACCGAACAAAAGCCACTCTCTTTCTAGCACCAATTCATGCCATGGGTGTCTAAGTTAAAACTCACACTTGATGTTGGTGATTTATTTTGCTCATAAAAAAATTATAGGGACGCACTTGCCTCAAAAAAGAAAACATCAGTAGGCAATTTAATTTGTTTATATGGCTTAAGATGGTTGACATGTTTGTTCCTTTGTCCCAAGACTAGTATATGTCATTTTCTTCGGCATGCCTTGCAAGGAAGCGGATAAGTAGAATATCATAATTCAACATTAGTGACTACGCTCAATGCTCAGGTTGTAAGCCCCAAAATTGAAACTTTACTGAATCGCAACTTTACTCGGTATTAAATAGTAGGGGTAAACATTATTCGGATAAAACTGAAAAAATTGAAAAAAATTAATTACATTAAGATAAAATAGTTTGATTTTTCTTTTTAGTTCATTTGGTTCAGACCAAAATCGAATTTCATATTCAGTTATTTGATAATATACTTGAAACCGAATAAAAAAAATATTTTATAATTATCCATAATAACTATATATATATATATATATATATAAAGTTTTTTTCATTTTCATACTGATTTTGGACTAAATGTTGTTTGTCATTCTTTAATTCTAAGTATGAGAGGTAAAAGTTTTAATATTTATTTTATTTTTTATTTACCATATGCTTAGGTTTTCGAAAGACGAACCGAATGAACCGAACAAAATAAATAAAAATATAATTCAGATTGTTCGGATCTGTTCTAACATGTAGTTTGAACAATTTAAATATACTTTGGATTGGTTTCTAACCCAACCAATTTAATACTCACCTCTATTAGTTAGATAATCAATTTGTTTTAGCTTAATCCAAAATGGCTTATTTTTATCTTTATATTTTTTTCCCATAAAACTAATGTCATTTGAAAGCCAATATTATTTATATGTAACAATCAATTAATTGCAAAATTTGGTATTTTTAAATTTTAATGAATTTTCTAGCATTAAAAGAGAAATTTTCTTAATAATTTAATAAAATTATAAAAATTTTATTTTAAATGACTTATTAGACTTATACAATATTAGCTTTCAAATGCAATCGATTTCAGGTAAAAAAATATATAAAAATAAAAATAAATTGTTTTCAATTAAGTTAACTTTTAAAATGAATATAATATGTAGCAAATAGTAGAATACCAAATAATTTTTAATAAAAAATATATCAGATTTCAGAACTCTATTAGATTCACTATAGAGGGCCTATTTGAGAAAAATTTTTGTGATTAGTGTTAAAGTTTTAAATAATTTATTTAATGGTAGAAATAAAATCACTAAAATTAAAAATTAAAACTACTTTTAGATAACCTTTTTTTACATCTTTAATACTAATCTCTTACGTTAATACTAAATGTGGCCACAATAATAACCCAACACAGTATCCTACTTGGTGCATAAGCTATAGGTGGGAAAAGATATTGCAACTTACATCCCTAACCTACAATTAATATTGCACTTTTACCCCTAAACTAATTCTGCATAGCAAGTAGTCCGTGGATTACGAACTATTGGCGACCGAAGTATTTCGGTACTTACCCGCTACACGGATTCATAATCGCACAAAAATATCATCTCCAATCTACTCATCTGTGACTTGCGGCGCGGCTACAGTGCTCTAAACCTCGACGAAAAACGTGCAGTACTGGGTATAGTTTAAGGACGAACAATGCAATTTATCTCTTCACGTGGCCAAGAGCCAGGCTGGGAAAGTGTAAGCCGTACGTTCCAACTAAGTCCCATACAGCCTACTAACCACTGGCCACTTGCTGCTGGTCAGTGGTCACAAGCAAGAGAACAGGGTTCGACCCAACAGATTTTTAAGCCACAACAATTCTGCCAAAAAGTTATTTCAAAAGGGCTTCATTATTCGAATGTTTACCAACGAAAGTAGGCTTGACACACCCAAGTTTCCGTTTAAGACTTCTGGGTTCTAGCACATTGTCCTTTCTACTTCTTTTTTCGAGTGATTAAAAGAGCGAGGGGGGAAGATACAAGGATTTTTCTACTAGCAGTTCTCCAAAGCTGATGTGAGAAATGACATTTAAAGCAAAATTGAACATTGGTTCTACTCGAATTTAAACAATTCAACACTACTTTATACGTAGCAGCACTATTCACGCTAAAGAAGAATGAAAAGTATGGTACACATCTTTTACTATGTTTACTATCTTTGTCAGGTAAGTTGTATACATTATTCTTAATTTTTAATTATTATTTATATTCTAACCCTAATTTCTAATTTACTTGTAGCGTTGTTCCAACTTTAATAAAATGTTTTATTTTTGTCACTTTTGAATGGAAAACAATACCTTAGCATATAATTATAAAGATAAATGTTACATTTAACCCCTAAAAGTTTCTACTTTATAAAAACAAACCTTGAAACCTTAAATCTAATGATCCGACCATTGCGCCTTCATCTCCTTCACCACCACCTTCCTAACCGCCCGTTCCCTCCCTATTCCACCACCCTCATCCCGCTTCCCACCTCTGGGCTACACTAGACTCGACCTTCATCCCCCCCTCCAGGGGCCGATTGCCAACTCCATCATTTCTTTAACGCTCTGTTTGGATATGAGGGAGAGCATGGAAGGGGGAGGACGCGCCCCTTCCTTTGCGCGTTTGGGTGAGAGGAAATAGGAGGGAGAGGTTGAGAAGGGGTAGACTCTTCCCCGGATATCCCTCGTACAAGCTATTTCTATAATCCCCCCAAATCGGGCGGAAACGGAGGGAAGATACGCCAACTAAATTAGCGATTTTGAGCGTTACAATACTACCCTTTTGCTTCATCTTATATCTGGTGAAAAATCGATGAAGAAGCACAGAGAATTCACTAGCAGTGGCAATCGTTGGCGGCGGCAGCAACGGTACCAGCGGCGGCGGAAACAGTACCAACGGTGGCCATTTATCAGGTTCACTGTTTTTCGTTCTGTTTCTGTTTCCTTATGCTGTTTCATTATCTGATTCATTCCGAGTTCGGCAAATATGGGTATCGGTTTGCTTGACGCTACTATCACATTAGTTTTCTTCTTTTCTGTGTTCTCTGCCCTATATTCGACGAAGTAGCTACCGGAGTTACGAGTTATCTCATTGCTGGAGATTTGTCTGCAGTTGAAGTGTCGGCATCATCACAAGTCTTTCTTTTAAGCTGTCACATTGCTCTGCTAATCAATTGCTTTCATCTTTCTTTGCGTTTGAGAAGTGTATCGAACTAGAAGTTGTTGTGTCTCCTTGATAATTTCTGTTCTCTGTTCAAAAGTTGAACTTAAGTCGCTATCTGGCATTCAAAATTAGACGTTTCTTTTTCTCGCATAACCAGCTGGGGTTGTGGACAGATCACTGTCTGTATCTCCTTTGTCACCTCCATGTTTTTCGTCTTTGTTTCCATAAAAAACATAATATCATGACGGTGTCTGCACTGATATTCCAAATCAGCCTTTGCCGAAGCATCCTCTTCCTCCTATTCCTGTCCTTCCATGTGCTCTAAACTACTTATTCTGGGAAAGGTTCCAACAGGTACTGGTTCTAATTCTGTGGTATTCACTGGATGCTTGCCAAGTTTTATTAACCTTATCTTCTCCTCTATTGTTAAGCCTAGATCCCTTACATCTGGAATCTACCTTGAGTCCCTTTTACCTTTCCTGTAAAATGACTCTTACTCCATACCATTTCCAATAGTTAAAGCTGGAGAGGGCACTGAATGGCTCCCTCCCAGAAATTTCTCAATAATCATTGGGTTAGAATATGATGTACTGTTAATTTTCATTACCTCTGTAATATCTATTATTATTAATTATTCATCAGTGTCCGAAGCTGGGTGAGAATAATGACTTCCAGATGAGTCTATCAATGAGCTTTCTAGAACAATTCTTATCCTTTGGTTCCCCTATTCTTGTTGAATAACCTCCTTAGCTTGTCCCCCATTGTTCATCTTCAAGTTATTTGCCATGAGTCCCGGCATTCTAGCAATCAAGTCCCGGTTCTCCATGTGCACATCTCAATTCTGATTTCCCTTTATTAGAGGTCCAACAGGGCCATTAACTGGAGTAGTTATAGCATTAATAATAGCCAGGTCTATTTTATCATCAGAAGATGAGCGGTACTAAATAGCTTTCAAGTTGTAGAACTCTTTCTGTTAGTTGAAGCGACTTCTCTAGTTGAAGGTACATTGTCCTTCTGTCAAGACCAAGGGGTCCTGTTGCCTGCAGTTCTGGCATGAAAAAGAGATAAACTGCATCTTCCTCGTAAACCTTCCCCTCATCCCACAGCATCCAATACTGCCAATCCTTGTATACTGCCAATCCTTGTACTAAAAGAATGAGCTGCTGATTCAGACAGGCTTTTTGAGGGAGAAGCCAGCTTATTAGTTCTTTCTTGTAAAGCTGGGTAACTCATGAAAGGATCATCATCTTTTGGCAGCATCATTCTGCATTTCTCTTGATCCTTTGTGCCTTTATAGTTCTCTCTTCCTTCAACATACCCCAAAACCAAATCCAGAAAGCAAATGTCTTCACTTCTATTCAGAATGCCCTCTGATTCAATGAACCGGGAGCATGGTTTAATTGCTGTAGTTTTGAGAATATTGGTGTGGTTGCGCAACTGGGAACCACCAGGTGAGGGTACTTCTAGCTTCTTTCTCAGTGAACAATTCCAATGGTTTTTTATTGAGTTCTCTGTCCTGTCAACAACAACGAGAGAAACAAGTCACTCAGTTTCTCTTCCAAGTATATTTTGTTAAGCTCACAATCCATTACTATTTTTGCTAATACATATACCTTCCTTGGAGAAACTTTGCTATTTCGGCCCACCTGTTCCCATACACCTCATGTGCCTTGACAAGAGTCAATTCCTCCTCTTTGGTCCATGCAGTTTTCTTTATCTTAGGATTTAAATGGTTGTGCCACCTGAAAATTCAAAAGGTTCTCCTTTTTTATAACTCTTATCTGACTAAAATTGGTGACACTAATGGTGGCATAATTTGACAGTTGATCAGTTACCTTTCTCTACATTCCTTGCCTATGTGGCCAGGCAAGTATTTAGCAATCTCAGACTGTTTTTTCTTCCCTTGTTCCTGTACAAGCCTGATGATAAGATTATCTTCCTAAAAAACCCAGAACCGCAAAAAAAAAAATCAGCTTCCCGTGAACTGCTAGTATATGATGGAGGCCCTCATCAAATAAACACAAACGAGAGACAATGTTACTAGATCAGCACCTCTTTGCTCCAGGGTCCTTTAACTAGGTTAGGATTAAGGACCTTCTGCCATCTATGGAGGCATTGAACATCTGATCTTGTAGGAACACATTCAGCTGTAAAGCACAAAGAAAAAAGTATTCTAAATTGTTCCTTTCATCAGAATGCACTCAGAAACACAGCCACTAAGCCTCTCTCTTTTAGAGGCTGGGAAACTGGGTGGTGCTCACCAATCTTCTTCTAGTTTTTTCCATTGAACTTTTGGACAGCAAAAGATAAGATCTTGTCCTGTTTCAGAGAAATTGGAGCTGTGCAAGTTATTGCTTGGTACCAGTTTCGTAGAACATAATGAATATATAGCTGCGACCAAGCTTGGCTCTGAAATTCAACTAAATTAAGAATAAGCAACTGAAAATTCCATGTTAGAATGTTATCGACCTCCTCCTCTGTCCACCCTCTTGGTATTCCAATTCTTTGCCTTTTCGTGATGAACTTTGTTAAGTCTTGCACCCAAAGCTTCTGGTTGTGTTCGAGAGAGAAAATTGCAGGCATTTGATGGATGAAGCTTTTTCTCCTTTTTATGCAACTCTTCACGAAAAAAAAAATTATATACTAATGATTCTTGTTGTAATTATATTATTCTGGAAAGTGTGAGTTTGCTCTCTTTATATATTAATGCTACTTGTGGTGATATCAACTTTAAAAAGAAAATGTTTTCTTCCTTTAATTTTTCTAACACTGTCTTTTATTTGTGAATGTTTAGGTTGTCATTTTTGAACTTATTTTTGGGGTTTGCTAAAAAAAGATACAAGCGAAAAAGGTATTTACTATTAATTTTAATATAACTTATGGATGTATGTAATTAAGTTCTATTCTGTATGCATGTGTGGTCTTTTTTTTTTTTGCTTATGATACGTCATAGTTAGTTAAATGAAAACAAAAATCTAAAATTATATTGGAAAGTGCTCATTGATAAAATCATATATCTGTTTTTGAGGTTATGTTTACTTTTGTATGCATGTTACTAATTGTATTTTATTATTTAGATGGACAATGAGGGAAAAGATACAATATTTGCAGTATTTTGGTGGATGCACACTCGCCGAATAGGAATGTCATATTTGTTAATGATTGTTGTTTATTGGTATTTCTCTAAGAAACGAAAACATAGGTTATCAATAGGTAATAATAGAATTAACTTTGAAAGAAGGAAGAGAATTAGAGCTCAAGTTATGCATGACATATTGGGACCGACAGGTCGTGATATAGTTAGAATGAGCCCTACGGCTTTTATACAATTATGTGAATTACTCAAAACGGAGGGTGGTCTTCGACCAACACGACGTGCTAGTGTTGAAGAACAAGTTGCTAAGTCCTTATACATTTTGACCCATCATGCCAAAAATCGTGCGGTTAACTTTTGGTTTAAGCATTCTGGAGAAACAACAAGTCGTCACTTTTATCGGGTTTTAAAAGCTATTATAGAGTTAGAGGAAAGATTCATCAAGCAGCCTAATGGATCTGTAACCCCACCAGAGATTGAGCAGAACAGTAAATTCTTCCCATATTTTAAAGTAAAATTTGTTAAGATTGCAGTAGTCATAACATGTTTATAAATAACGGTTGATGGACATATAACTTTCTTGACTATAACATAATAGGATTGCATAGGGGCAATTGATGGCACACATATTCGAGTTAAAGTGCCTACTCGAGTTGCTCCACGATACCGTGGAAGAAAAGACTACCCAACAATGAATGTACTATGTGCTTGTTCGTTTGATTTGAAGTTCACTTACGTTCTCCCTGGGTGGGAGGGTACTGCATCTACGAATTCTGAAAGATACACTATCTAGAGAAGATAAACTTGAGGTTCCGGAAGGTAACATATTTACAAATATTAAACTGTTAATTATTTAATTATTTATTATTTCCAATATTTCAATTTATAATAGGATTTTATTTTATTTTAGGAAAATATTATATTGCGGATGCTGGGTTCGGGCTGAAAGCTAAATTTATCACACCTTACAGAGGTATCCAATATCATTTGAATGAGTTCTCGAGTAACCCGCCGAGAACCATACGAGAGTTATTTAACTATCGTCATGCATCTTTACGAAATGCAATTGAATGAGCTTTTGGGCTATTAAAAAAAAGATTTCTCATCATATCAAGTGCCAATGAACCAACATATGAGGTTAAAACACATAAGTTAATTGTTTTAGCATGTTATATCTTGCATAATTATTTGTTGGGTATTGATCCAGATGAGAGGCTTCTAGCAGAGGTTGACGAACGAATTAGGAATCGATGTCGCCATCGTTGTCCTACAACAGATGAAGATGACGAACATAGGGGAGAGTTGGTCAGAGATTCTTTAGCTAGTGCTATATGGATTGATTATAGTCGTCGTACCTAAACTATTTAGCATTAGATTTGATTTGTGAGATTAATTTCTATGACTACGTTGTCGAATAAAGTACAGAATTGCTTGCCATCATATGAAAATTTATTTATTGTTTAAAATTGCTTGAAGTTCTTTAATATTATCACATAGATTAATTTAATAAATTTTGTAATTAATTGTTTTGATCATGTCACTAGAATGGAGGGAGGAAGTTCGAGTGGTGCTGAAAATTATGGCAGAAGAAATGCAGTGGTGTGGACACCTTTGATGGATGAAGCTTTATTGGATGCATTAATGCGGCAACAGGAGAAAGGCTTCAAGCAGAATAGGAGTTTTATCTCACAAGCGTATGACAATATTGTCATAGAACTGAAAGAAAAAATTGGAGACAATATAACCAAGCACAAGGTCAAAAATAGGTGGAAGACCTTGAAAAGTAATTTTGCGAAGTGCTATGATTTTTGGAGAAATGATATGAGTGGATTTGCTTGGAATCCTACCACTAAGCTTTGGAGTGCAAAACCTGAAGTTTGGGAGAGTCTAATCAAGGTTAGCATCTTCTAGTAACAAATACCAAAAAATCATTTTTAATTTATTATTTTTTTATATGAGAGGTGTTTTATATTTTTGTGTTTGTTTTTTGTTTTCTCAGGATAAGCCTGTAGCTCGTGAATGGATGAAAAAACCTATTCCCCATTATGATAAGATGCTGATATTGTATGGAAATGATAGAGCTGCGGGTGATGAAAGTGGAACTGTAAAAGAAGTAAGGCGTTGTCAAGCTTTTGAGCAGGTGGAGACTATTGATGAGATTGATTATCTTGTCTCAGAAAATGAAGTAAATTTGGAAAGTTGTGATCCGTCTGATGATGCAAAACAACATTTCTCTGAAGCACGAGCTCGTAAAACTAAGAAGGTCAAGGGAGCAAAGAATGATAACGATGATGGGATGTTAATTAAAGAAGCAATTGATAATGTTGCTCAAGTGATGGAATGAGGAAATCTAGTACTTAAGAAGGTGATGCAACGACTTCCAATTCTTGAAAAACAACTGTGGACTCTTTTGGAAGAAATATCGCTTGAGCCGCACATACTAACTGACGCATATGTTCACTTAATTGCACATCCCGAGAAAATACGAGCTTTGTTAGGATGTCCTCAACATAGGCGGAAGGACATTGTCATGCGATTAGTCTTTGGACATTTNTTTTCAATAAGTTCGTACTTATATTGTACTTAGGAGAATAATTATGAAAAGTTCCCATACTTTACAAACTTTCACTTATTTTTTTAGTTCAACAAGTTTGCTTCACAAAAATGTTTTAATTTTCTTTTTATTGGATAAATATGTTCTTCAAATCAACCAATTTTATTGGATCTACATATGGAAATTTTGTTAGTACAAGCAATTTATCACATTATTAAGAAAAAAGAATAAAATGAATTTACAAGCTAAACAAAGGGTAAAATTGTAATAATATTTAAATTCTTTCCCTCCCCCTCCTTTAATGAATGTATCCAAACAAGGAGGGATAAACTTCCCTTTCTTTCCTTTACTAAGTCTATCCAAACAAGAGTAAGGTCATGACACCTTCCCCTTCCTTTCCCTCCCCTCCCCTCCCCTTAATGATAATATCCAAACAGAGCCTAAGTGTAAACCCAACCTCCTCGGCCAACACTGATCCCTAGCACTTGCCTCATCTCAAACGAATCTGCAATCGCAAATTAACATTAAGTAAAGCAAGCAACTCTTCTTATTCATGGACATGCACCGATACTTCAGCCGTTAAAGGAGCAGTGAGAACGACTACACTCATCAGCCGATAGAGGTGAACCAGATGCAGGGCCATTTCCAAACTCTCTATCTCTCTTTATTTAGCCTTGATTCATTCAGGAAAAACAATTTCTCAACTTCATGGCATGTAATTAGGCTGGATTCTTTGTTTATTTTTTTTTCCTGTCACTGCTTTCAAGTCGACCCACCACATGCTTATGAAAATCTGACAAAGTCCTGGAACCTCATCTATCTCTTACATTTTTGTGGCCACTTTGCTTCGCTTTCCAGCTCATATTCTTTATTTCACGAGCTAAGTAACCTCTTCGGCCATATATTGACTACTACAAATGGGTTGGAAATTGGAAATGAGGAGGAAGGATAAGTGCAGAGAGAAAGAGAAAGAGATGAACAAAGAAATAGAGGAAGAATCGGGGGGGATAAGGGTCGGGTAAGGTTAGGTGGCGAGAAGGTGGGATGAGGGCGAGTTGGGCCCAGCGGTGGAAAGGTAGGATGAGGGCATCAGTTGGAGGGCGGAGTAGGGAGGGAAAGGGCAATGAGGGAGGTGGTGACAAAGGAGGTGAATGGGCAATGGTTGAATCGTTAGATTTCAAGTTCTCAAGGTTTTTTTTTATAAGGGGAAAACTCTTAGGGGTTAAAGTAGTTTAGCCGTATAATTATATGCTGAGGTAATGTTTTCCATTTAAGATAATGGTTGACATAAAAAAAAAAAAAGTCAAAATAAAATATTTTTCAGGGTTAGGGAATGCTACGAGTAAATTAGAAGTTGAGATTATAACAGGAATAATAATTAAAGGTTATAGGTAGTGCGTGCAATTTACCCATCTTTGTCATTTCATGATTTTCATTTCCTAAGTTGGCAAAATTAATGAACAAACCACTAATGTTTTGGATTTGACTCGAACTAGCCGCTAATGTTTTTCTTCAGTCCAATAAACCACTGACACTGTACAAAATAACAAAATAAACCACTAATATTATTCAAATGACCCAATTCACCACTTGGTTTTTGAAATATTGCATAACTCCCCCATTATGTTTTTTAAATTGACAAGTTAGATCCACTTAGTTCAAAACAATTTAAATAGGTTAATTTCCCCAATTACACAATTTCATACCACTTTCCCCAATTATTTCAAAATATCCATCGCCTAAGATGGAATACCTCTAACCCCAAGTTGTTGCTCCTAAATGATGTCTTGCTTATATTAGTGCTCAACACCCCTTGGCTCTCATCGCTCGAGAACACCACTAGGGATGGCAGTGTGTCGGGTGAAAACTGCTACCCACGAATTGCGGGTATTCGATGAAATCTTCACCTTTCTGGCGGGCTCGGATTTAATTTTCATCCGCGGGTAGACCTGTGACACCCGTAACCCGCCACAATTTTCCTTTCCTTGTGAATGACTTGTTTGTAACTTGTCAAAATAATGTGAATAACATGAAACAAATATGTAACTTAACTGATTAAAGTGTGAATTAACAAACAATTTAAACCAAACCCTACACTGCTACACTTTCTCTACTCTTGTCGTCACCTGCCTGTCGTTTTCTTTTTTCTTCACCTCTCGTCTTCTTCTTTTGAAGCTTGCTTTACTCTTCATCTTACCTTTTTTTTTTTCTACTCCCTGGCTGTCGTTGTCCCAAAATCTTTCCCACCGCTAGCCATTGACCTTCTGCTGCTGCAATTTTCATGTGGCTAGTGGTTCGAGTGCATAGTGCCACTAGTGTCAGCGAGTGCATAGTGGAAGCCCGAGTCGTGCGATTCGAGTAAGGGTTAGGATTGGATGGATTTTTATGCGAGAAAGCAATGTCGAGAGCGGATGAGGTAGTCGACTGAGATGATTTCGGGGAGCTGAGAGTGGTTTAGTGCACTTTCTGGTGGTTTTGTGGGCAATCCACGGGGTGCCCATGATCCGCGGGTGACGGCACAGGTATTTTTTTTTTCCTGTCAAGTCTGGCGGACAGGTGGCAAATGTGGTGGCTTCGCGCCCGATCTGTCCATTTGCTATCCCTAAACACCACTCAATGTTTCACCATTTCCATATCAACATGAATTTCCCCCCCAACATGGTGATGATTGGCCACTAATGGGTGGTGCACAATCTACTTGGTCTCCTTCAAGATTGGCAGACATATGAATTTCAAGGCCACTAAAATTGTGGCACGAGGTCAAGTGGATCATGAGGATAAATAATGTGATCACTATTGAGCTCGGGAGAATCCTAATTACTACTCACAAACAGAAGTTGAAGATCAATGTCAATTTGGAGAAGTTAGTTGAAATGCCAGACCAACAAAGGTCAAAGGTGTTGGGAACAAAAGAAGAGAAACTATGAACTAAACTTGATATTTTATACTACAATTCTGTTAAACTTAATGGTAAATTTATAAGTAACCAATTTGCACCAACTCAGAATTGTTAGTGATTTACCTAACCAAAAAATAAAAATTAGAGGCCAACATGTAAACATTAGTGATTTACTTATTATTTTTGCCTCCTAGGTTCTTTGTTGGAAAACTCTGATCTCCCAATTTTAGCCCAATTCATTTCTTCTTCTTTTTTTTCCCCCTTTTTTCTTAAAAGAACATTATTTTTCCATTTTGTACTTTTTTTTCTCTCTATAACCAGTGCTATTAAAAAACTAATAATTTATCTACCAAATAATTATTTGAATAATATCTTTTAGAAAGACCAACGGGTGTCCTTATTCAAGTACTACATGAACCACCACCTGCCCCGCCCATGCACATATGATAAGATGATACATAAGTCAATGCGCATTAATCGAAGTCCATCCAAACTCAATTGCAAAACCTATTCACACACATAAATACACACACCATAAGCCAAGGTAGTGTAAGAATCATTTCACCTGATGCACGAAGGAGCACAGGAGATATATTTTAAGCTTAATCTCAATCAATTTGCGAGGAATAAAACCAAACAATCTATCATCCTTTAAAAATTATACTATAATGATTAAACCAAATAAGCCAGATATCATTACCTTGACCTTCAACTAATTGCATGCAGCTATTTGCACCACTATCTCAAGACCCGATCTGAGTCATGGCCAACATCATCTGTTCCATAAAGATGATTAACAGTACCCTTTTCATTGAACTATTGCCATGAAACTTCCCGTCCGCTACTCACTGATCGAGCCTCAGCCAGAGATACAGCCATCGCCAGCATCATCTGTTCCTCAAAACTCTCAGGAACTAGAGATCCAGATACATTTTGGAAGCTGCTTTCTACATCATCTGGTTGTGGCAATGCAGAAAATCCACTGGCATCTTCTGCCACATCCGAGCTTGTGTAGCCTGTACCTGCCTCAGCCATATCTGATCCACGGTCTGCACTCCATTCCCCTTCATCTCTGGTCTCCGTAATCGTACATTCAGCTGACATGTCATAAGAGCGGCTGCTAGTATGATATTCATCTGCTTCTGCTTCTCGAGCAGTTCTGCGGTATATCCTACTGCTGCCTGGAATCATGTCAGTTGATGACATGTTTGCACTGTGATGACCAGAAGATTCAACACCCATCTGCTGACGCTCAGCCAGAGCAGCTATTGCACATGCAAGGCCACCAGAAGGAGATGAGGATGAACCAGCCACAGAGGCCATGGCCGTTGAAACATATGGATCTCTTGTGACGTATGATTCAGAAGCTGCATTCTTCTGCCTGCCATTCTCCTAAATCATTTCAAGACCAAGATTAAGATGACTAGATTTCGCATGCACAACCAAGAGATGTACTTTAAAGTGACAGAATCTTATATGCATCCAACTATTTAGAGAAAAGCAACAAGTTACAATAACATCAAGGCTTGTAAGAAAATTTTGCTTGTAAATTGTCACTTTTAAGTAGATGACCAATAAATTTAGATAGTAAAAGAAGGAATGATATTTTGAATAAGTACTGGCATCATCTATGAAAATGCTGTCCATCTTGATAAACCAACTAGACATATGGTGCACACCAAGTCTTGTTCATCGAATGGCTTAGTCTCCCACTTAACTCATGAATCCTAAATCAGTTCAAAAGGCACATGTGTTTTCTGGTGTGAATGTCTCAAAAAATAGCAGTTTGTGTTTGAATGTATAAAAGAATAGCAGAAACAAAAGAGATGACAATGTGTAAAGTGATCAGAAAAAGGAGGGCAACAAATGAGAGACTGTAAAGACAATTAAATCCCTTTTCCACAAAAGAGTATTCGTGCATGAGTAGACCACAAGGGAGTTCCAATCTACCCTTTGTTACTAGGAACGACCCACAACAAAGAAAATAAGAATATTAAAGACATTAACAAGTCCCAAGTTTTCAATGCAAGTTATGCTCACATAACTTCCAAACTGGCTCCAGAGGCCAAGTAGCTAGAGACTATTCATGAAAAGGCTAAGTTTCTACTCATCCGCTAAACAAATCTTTCCTCCTTGCCCTGTTACTCACTTCATCTTGACAGAAGGGCACTTCTTTAAAATCTCTTGTGTTACTAATATATGTTTCTCATAAGGTATTCCAAGTTCATTCCCAGTACATAAACTTCCAAGACACCAATCACCTAGCACACATGCCAATGAAAGGAGTGAAAAGACACCCAAACAAAAAATGCCGATCACAAAACCCACACTAAAATTTCTTGAAGATGACTAATGTGAAGATCTATCTGCAATGAATTAATTACTAAAAGAACTCCGCATATACATGCACGAACAACTCTCAGCATTCACATTGATCAAACCTATTCCGGTTTACTTTATAACACAAATTACTATATTATTTTTCCCCAAAAGATCTATATCAATACAGCATAATCTCAGTCAAATTAAACACATCCATGTCTATAATTTATCTGTCCAAACACAACAGTGTTTATGCTGGCACCAGAACCAATATTTCAAGGATCCAACGTAAATCAGCAATAAAATATTGGGTTTGTCTCGAAACAATTTTTGGCAATTAGAATAAGAAGTTGGGAGACGTTCATCCAATGTAGCTTTTAGATAGAGGTCAGGTGATGCTATCTCCACCATTAATAAATTATTCCAGACTCTTAACCTAATCACCCAACATATTACTACTAAACAAATCCATTTACCAGTTCATTACATGGGTAAGAGTTAGAAGGATCTCAACGGTCATGACCACTGAAGTGAAAGTGTCAACTAATAGTCACAATTTGGAACACAAGTCCATGAATAACTATAAAGAAGTACCTGAATTGAAAGCCAGATTGCTTCCATGACCATAATGTCCTCCAGATCGAGATCAAAATCATCATCCCTATGATCAGATGGTCAGCAAAAAAACTAGTAACGATGAGAAAGCTGATTTCTGTTGACATATATTGCAAACACAGGATATTTGTAATAAATAAGCAAATACAAACTTATGATTCCGGCGCTCTTCTCATATCTCAGATTCTCAATAAACATAGCCAACTCGAGCTGAAGAAGCCTATTCAATGGTCACAGCTAACAACAATTCATCCCAAATGTTTGGGAGAACATATAGAAGCTGGCTTTTTTCTTGTCTTATAAAAAGTATATTAGTATATACATCCATTACACATTGACAGTTCATCTTCACATAAATTCTTGTGAAAATCAACAATCAAGTGAGTTCGATGAAATCTTTAAGGATTGCATTGAAAGGAAAACACTTGCCAGCAAAATTCTCACTCAGCATCCACAGGAAATTAAAAAAAGATGGAACATTAAAGCAACTAGCACCTAGAGTGCAGCATGCTATACTTACACACCAAGAAGACTGTAGAACTAGTGAGCTGCTGTGGATACCTGTTTGCTCTATGGTGTGTAGGTTGTCTAACTAAAGAAGCAGGTCGCAATTCTTGTGAAGACACAATTTCCTCTTCTCCTTCCACAGCAGGCACAGAAGAGTGAGCTACAACCATTAAGAAAGCAAAAGAAATGTGAACCACAATAGAATTGAACCATGGATTTACGC
This sequence comes from Aquilaria agallochum, assembly GCA_000696445.1. NCBI lineage: Eukaryota > Viridiplantae > Streptophyta > Magnoliopsida > Malvales > Thymelaeaceae > Aquilaria > Aquilaria agallochum. The sequence goes on along the minus strand of KK899925.1, from coordinate 115,141 downwards.
ATAAAAAAGGTCCAGAAAATACAGTAGATGATACCTGACACTGTGCTGTACTGTACCATTCCAGGCACAACAATACTTGAAGCAGTTTCCTGCCTTTTCTGCATTCTGTCTTCTTCATCAAGCAGTTCCTGCTGTCTCATTCTGATTTTGGCTTCTATGACACGTTGCTCTTCCTGAGGATATTGGAATGATGAACAACATTGAACCAAATTCTGTTTCTCCCTGATCACAGGAAACATTTTAATTATAGAAAAGAGATATGTGACGTTACAATCTGTTCCAAGCCTTTCTCCTCCTTTGTTTTCACACCTCGGTACTCCACAGCATAATTCGAGGTTTTACAAAATGGGCATCTCACCATGTTAAGGCATACAAAGACCAGATTCATACACAGACACACCAACAAGGGAACTGAAAGTCAAAATTCTATCTTCTGTAACACAAATTAAAAGCTAAGGATACTGAGTAGGACGCGTGGAATTAGGATTCTTCATCTGCAGAAAACATTCTGTAATGCAGATAAGTCAAATTCCACTTGATGAGTAACAATCACTTAACTCATTCATAAGAAAAAACAAAAAACAAAAAAAAAATTACCTGTGCAGATGCCCTTCATACAACATCTTGATCTGTTGAGACTGGGATAATACTAGAACAAAATGCAAACAAGTGAGATGGCTATCTAATGTAGCATTCCACCAAGAGAAATGTTCATATTTGGAAAAGAAAAAAGACTGCCATTCGAAATCAGAACTATAACTACTGGTAAAAGAAAAATAAATCGACAGCTGCATGAAACAGGCACAAACCAAAAAGCAAATTGGGCACTCTTCGAGATCATGGCAGCACTCTTCATCCCCAGGATAGCATGGAGCAAGCTTGGATTCAAGTATAAGCTTCCTAAGCTTCTTGATATCGACATCTTTATGGACATACAACCCTTGTGGCCGTGTATACCTCTCATCTACAACTTGTCTTCTTCTTCCCAGCTTATTACCCATTGAATAGGATGAACAACCACGACTCAAAAGCGTTATCTTTGTTCTTCTTCCTTCCCTTAATTGATTGTCTATAAAGCCGATTCTCCTCAAGTTCCTCGAATGATTACAAAAACAAAGAGGCAGTTGCTAAAACTTACTTAGTTCTGAACAGAACATGTTTGTTTTCACCGTGAGGATGACCTAGCAAAATAAGGACAGTGTAACTGTATGGAACCTAACTCCTAACTCACACCTGAGCAACCAAAGGGAAGCATTCAATGTGTTCCTACATTTCAAAACACATGAAAGCTCTCCCAAACACCTGCGAGAGACAAAGAAACCAAAATTCAACAAGTAAACCCTCAACAAATCCACAAACCAAAATTAACATCAACAAAGAGGTAGGAACACTATAGGGATCGTCAATTCGCGGGAAGGGAATTATTCTACCTAGTCCAATTCGCAACCCGATTGGCAATAAGTCCCACCTAGAGAGACATTTCCCAGGCCCTGCAAAATACAAGAAAAGAGCGAGTTGGAAACCAACCCCAGCACTAGAAATAAAACATAATAAGCGACGCAATCCCTTCGAAACAGAATCAAGCAAACAAAACACAAAGCAAAGTGATAAAGAAACCGAACAGAAGAAAGAGCATCGCAATTACAGCATCAAGAAGCGAACGAAATTAAGAAAATTAAAAGCCGCAGAGATCGAAAACGACAAACCTCGAAACTTCGAATGGTCGAGTCGATGAATTCACTCTTCCCAGAGAGAGAGAGAGAGAGA
>KK899925.1:76943-113203 GCA_000696445.1 Aquilaria agallochum | reverse complement strand
GCAGAGAGATTTGCTAACAGGAATAGAAACACAATCAGAAGTTTCTCTGAGGGAGATTACCCTTTCTTGAAGCCCTTTGTTTTTCCCTTTATTTTCCTTGTTTTATTTATTTATTTCTCGTTTTCCCAAATACTGTAAATTACGTGGATCGTTTTGTCTGTTTTTCCCTTTTGGTTCCTTTCGGTTTTTGTGACGGAGGTTTTTCTTTGGTTCCTTTTTTTTTTTTCCCTCCCGCTGAAGGGCTTGCTTGCTTGGCACAGCATTTAACAGGACAAAGTATCGTAGAAGCCTCTTTAACTTTTTCAACACAACCAAGCTAGTCCCTAAACTATGACTCGGCTGACAAGAACCCTAGACCTTGCAAGTTGCAACTTACTTTGAGTTGGTCTTAAAGGAACAAATCAAAAAGGTTTGGATGACTTGCAAATGACCGTATATGGTAAAAAATGATTCAAGATAACATGTTTAACTTTCCTCATTTAGCAAAAGGAGCTTTTATTAATTTCTATTACATTTATCATAATCTTATTCTCAATTTTAAGTTTGGATTGCCATGTTACTCTTGTTTGCTGTTTATTTTTTTTAAGTTGGTGGATAGGATAAAAGTAATAAAATCATTAAAATTAAATTGATTAAATAGTTGAAGAAAGAAACGTAGTTCAAAAAATTTTACGAATGTCGGTTTTTATGATTATTTTGGAATAAATTTATAGTTCCATATTTTTTTAATCAACATACATTATATTTACGTTCTTTTCTCTTTATAAATAATTATATATTTTTTTATTTTTTTTTCTAGAACCAACTTCATTTTATTGTTAATACTCTATTTACCTAATAATTATTTAAGTAGTTTTATAAATTAATATATTTTTTTATTTTTCTTATTTAGACTAAAGAACAATTAAAAAATAATTTTATTGAAAAACCGCTATTGGACGCACTTCATTTTTTATAATGGAAACCATTTTTCGTACAGTCATACAAAATTTTAGAGACAACAAAATATTTATTACTTTTTGACTGTGTAGCTACTCAGTAATATAACAATTAACAACCCCTATAATAATTAGGGGTGAACATGGTTCAAGTTAATTTGGGTTTTTGGTATAACCAAATCAACTTGAAATAAGGTTGGTTTCAAAAGTTTTCTACTTAACCCAAGAATCAGTAATAACCAAAATCATATCTCTATGCTTTTTGATTTTGGTTCTTATGGTTTTTTATTTATGTTATACGCTCATAACAATATCAAATTCTAATAAAATTGCACCTACAATCATTGCTCGACAATGATCTGCAAAATTATGAATGCATATGTGGAGTGAGAATGGAATAATTAGGGCTTAGGATTAGATTTAGAACTAAAATACTAAAAACCCTTGTAATATATTTTTTAATAAATAATTATATATGTAAGGTCATAAAATTTTATATTAATATATATACTTCGGATTGATTCCACATTAGATTAGTTTCATATGGAACTAAAACCAACTTGAGAACTGATGATTTTCTCATATGTGGAATCAACAAGTGAACTGTGATCAATTTTTTGGACTGGTTAAACTCATGATTCTACCTGACCCACACTCAATCCTACTAACAGTTACATTGTCCAACAATAGCAATATCCTAAGTCACATAGAGCGTCCTAAGAACGGGAGCAGGGAGGGGGAGTAAGAGTGAGAAAGCGTCACTTTTAAAATTTAAGTGAGTGTTGTAAACATAGGAGCATGAGCGGTAGTTGAGAGCAAATGAGAGGAAAAGCGGAAACGCAAAAACGGGAACGACTACTCAAAATAGAAGGATTATATGACTTAGGCAACATCCATGTCCTCCACAAGCCTCATTCAATTATTCATACTGGTTTGTTAATACTTGTTTTGTTTTTATGTCTATTGTAATTTAGTTCTTTTATAGTACTACTTGCATAACTAAAATTTGAGCATATGAGTTTAAATAAAAAATGTAATGTATGAGAATAAAAAATGTGATCAACAAGAGAAATAAAGGTTTGTATACTAGAATAATAATGCTTAATTAAATTACTAATATAAGAAACATCTTTTTTTTTTTAAGGACAATAAAAGAATTTATTAAAAATTAAAGAAAATGAGAAACACCCCAAAGATGATGACTTGAAACACCCCACAACTTAGAGAGTCAATAACAAGAGAAAAAAACTCAAAACCAGAGAAGGTGACCCTATACCGAATGAAAGAAAAATATTAGCCGTTTCTCACAGCAATTTAATTTCACATTCTAATCTTTTTAGCTCATTTTTTTAATGTCGAACCTTTTGTCATTAAACTCAACTTTTATCATCTAGAATTCTCAATACTCATTCTTCACACTCGTCTAATGTCAGTTCACTAAAATTAATTGGCCCGTCATTTTTAGGTCTCATTGAACATTTAATTGACCATTTAGAGCCGAAACCTGGTCCATTTGGTCAATCCTTTTTCATCTTTGCATGATAATTTTCACATTGATAAACACATGAAATATTTTCAATTTACATAAAAATTTCAAATTTAAACTTATGGGACGGTCTTTTTTCCGTGGATGTGTTAAAAGGCCTATTATGTCATCAATACAAAAGAAAAAAAACAACTATTATGTTCAGGAAATATGAAAGGCATCAATCCATAGTAAATATATTGGAATTAACTCGGTTGAGTTGCAAAAGTTTGAGGGCTCCTAGTTTATTAGGCCCATAGAAAAGAACGTAAGTTGGACCAAAACACACTAACAACTAACAAGTTGGAAAGTTAGATGGCTTTGGCCGACCGAATTTTAGTTTGAGGACCAACTTATGTAAGTAGGTAAACTTCAGGGGCTTTTACCGTTCGCGGCCTTTAAAATATGTGCAAACCATAGTTTACTTTTATTTTGGTATACAAAATCTGTAAGACAATTTGCTGAATTGTAAAGTATAATATTTTTCTTTTTAAGCCATAAACATGCTTATTAGTATACAACAGAAGATTTATTTGTATTTTAAATTAGAGAAAAGAAATGTCAATTTTTTTGGATAATTATCTCATACTATTAAGAAAACTAAGGCCTACAATAAAATAAAACATGAGGCTACTTAAGAAGGAAAAGTTGATAATAGTAGTCTGCGATGGCGGTAATTTGTCACGGAATATTGATCAAGCTGTAAAGCCCATTGAATTATGTAAGTCCCATGCTGATTAATGGTCCATGAGAATTCATTGTCATCATGAGATTGTTGTATAATCACAGTCCATTTGATCAATCTTGCCTTTGAAATCTAGATTTTATCTTCTAAATATGATTTTTTTATTTCTTTTTTATATTTTTTGATTTTAACTTGTCAAATTCTAATTTAAAATATACGACATCTATTTCTTGTAAATTCAAACTTTTTAATACTAGTTTTACAAGCATTTAACAGTTTAATATCAATTTTTCATATATAAATGAGAAAAATTTGTATTTTTATTTAGTTCAGGAGGTCAAAGTTTTTTTTTTTGTTTTTTGAGGTAGAGAGGGTAAATATTTATGTTTCTTAAGTAGTGTTGAATGCACTAAAAAATTGTAAGACACAATTAATTTGACAGGTGAAGAGTGACTTTCGTTAGTTTTTCAGTATTTAATTGTGTACAAGGTTTTGTTACCTCGAAATCCCTCTTATTTAACCATGAAACTGCCCCAAAAAAAAGAGGGAGTAAAATATTGTAATTGTACAGAGTCGAACCAGTCGACGATGCGGAGCAAGGCACGGAACGTTAGAGTACAAGGCGAGGAAAGAATCACGTTAACCACGCGCTTGGAAAAGAAGGTTTATATTTTACACGAGTTTATCTTTTTAGACAGCAAAAGGATCTCGTCCCAGCCTTTACTTTTTCCATGTCTCTTTTTGGATAATTATAGGAAAACTTCTCATTACTTAAAAAACTATAGATTCCTGCCTTGATGAGTCTTTAGCCACATGAAGTGTGATACTTGGAGAGACAACTTCCCTCCTAAGAAAATATCCACTAACAAGATTGATTAATGTTAGCCATATATATATTGCAATTACTTCATAGGAGGAAAGGGGGAGAGAGGGAGAGATTAAGAGGAAAAATGACGAATTGAATATTGAGCCTTTAATAACAAATAAAAGCATTAGCCATTAGATTGAAGCTTAATTAGCTAGTTACTGATAATTATGATCTTGATCTGCTAGCCATAAAGTTTAACTATCGTATGCATTGAATAAAAATTCCTTATATGTTGGAAATGTACTCATCTGTTTATGTTCTTATTTTTCTTTTGTTTAAAAAAATATTGTTTGCGCAAGAAAATAATCGTCCTAGTCTCAATTAAAATTTTGAAGTGTACGAGCAAAAAGGTCAAAATGCGCATTTAGTCCCTTAACTTTGCTAACTTAAGTAAGTTAATCATTTAAGTTTAACTCAGTATGACTTAGTTCCTTAACTTTGAAAAATTAAGCAAGTTAGTCTCTTGATGTACAGAGTGGCAAATGGCATTTCTTTTTGCTCCTCACCGTCACCGTTGGAGTATTGTCATAACCGCACAACGCTTTTATACCACAGCCGCTGTCGCGTCCCAAGCAGCCGTTCACACTCCACAATCACCAAAAGGCCTACTCCACTATTGTCACCCTTCTCCATCGATCCCCTTATTGTTTTCGACTGCTACCTCAGACTTTGCCCATTGCGGCTCCCCACGCGGCTCCCCACACTGTTGCCTGACTGTCGTCCGAGTTTCGTCTCTCAGCCCTCCTAATTCCAAGCCCGCCACGCTTTGTCTGCCTTTCCTGGTAGCTACCCGCCATGCCACCAGAAGGTCGCCCCCACCATTGTTGTTGAAGTTCGAGCCATCGCCGCCCTCGCTATGCTGTCTGCCCATCGAATTGAATGAGGAGAACTCGAACCCTCCATTTGATTCGATTGGGTGTCGTCCGACTTGGTTGGGCATTGTCCGATTCGATTGGACGTTGAACAATGCACAATTTGGCCTCCACCAATTTGATTGGGCATCGTCTCCCACGTTATATTGGGCTACACCATCGTTGCCGCCATCCTCGCGTTGTCTCCACCCACGTTAGATTGGCACAACAAATCAGAGGCAGAGCCATCCTTGCCGCCGTTCAAGATCTACTGTATTGTAATAGAAGTAGGTCATAGAAGAAACGGTTCCAGCAAAATAACTAACACTGTCCTCCTTTCCGTCCCTTGTTAAACTAACTCGCCATCTTTTTTATAGTTGAGAGAGTAAGTCGCATATTTTATCAAAGTTAGAGGACTAAGTCATTATGAGTCAAACTTTAAGGATTAACTAGTGCAAGTTAGCAAAATTGAGGGAATAATCACGTATTTAGGCAAAAAAAAATTGGAGATATATATTCTGACTCGGGAAACAAGTAGTACATATTTTCGCGTGTTAACTTTCGACCTAAAAGCAATTCCCTAGGCTAAATTGGGGCCGATCGGATCTACTTTGTTGGTTTAGGATTTATACATGGACCTTTTTTTCTAAGGAAGAGACATTAATGACAAATTTTGGATATTTAAGATTTTTTTTTCTTATAGTGGACCTTTAAGTTTTTGTTAGAAGTAACTATATCAGGCATTAAGTGTAGCGTGCTACATCTTTTGTCTCAAACTTATTTACAAAAAATGTAACTGTATTGTAAAAATATTTTTTATAAAATGAATATCACTTTTTTACAAGAGTATTACCATGTCTACAGTAACATTTCTTATGAAATGAATAATATTTTACAAAATAGAAAATTTTTGTAAATAAAATAATATTTATTGTTGAATGAATAATATTATTCATGGAACAACATTTCACATAACAACAAATGTGTATGAATAAAATAACATTTCTTACTGAATAGAAATTATATTATTTACAAAATTAATTTTTTATAAAATAAACAATATTTTACAAAATAATATTATTTATAAATATTATTTCTTACGAAATAAAGAACATTTTACTTACGAATATATCTGATGCATCCATTACCACAAGCCTCACCTAAAGCCTATAAAAACGAGCGCACAATATGTATTCATGAGTCTGTCACTAAATAAATAGGACTCAAAATGAAAAAACATCGTACTAAAACATTATTCCACGTGCCATGATCAAATTAAAAAAAAAAACAGAACTATTAATTTAATAAAACTAATTGAGGTGTATAATAATACCACCGGGGCTTATAATTGGGTGACCAAAATCAGGAATATGTGATGACTCAAGTCTTAGCTGGTGCATATGACATATGATATAGATACGGTACAACCAACATTCAGCTTTATCCATTTCCTGCAAAAGTCCTTCAACAGAAGACCTACCACATGATCATATGTTGCTATTTTGCCAGGCACAAATTCAGAAACTGTCGAGAAGGACTTGTTAATTATTTGATCGATCCTAGTGGTTATGGATGGTGAACCAAAGTCCTAATGTGTCGTCCTACAATTCCATGCGCCATATTTACCAGTCTAAGGATCATTTCATTTTGGCCCCAAAGACAAAAGAGGATATAAATTATAAGATAAATTGGTCACTGACTTGGATCATTATATTGTTCTTACGAAAAAAAAAAAGATTGGATCATATTTAAACTGATAATTTTTACGGACAATTCAAATCATTTAATTATATTATTATTTAGTCCATAACTTATTAACTATTCTATTTTGGTCATATGACTACCAAAATTATTTAGTTTTGGTCCCTCAATAGATGAATTTTATTAATTTAAAATAACTGTAATTAATTCTAAAATTTTAATTTTAAATATCCAATAATTTTCTTACAGTAAATATTAAATTGTACAATAATTTTTGTTAGTTAATAGGCAATTCAAATTAGTAGCTTTTTTTTATGAAATAAGTCTAATGTACAGATATGATAAGATTTACGATCTAAATTTTCTATAATTTTGCAAAAAAATAAATAAATTTATTCTGAGACAATTATACAATGATGTAAATTCTAATTTTAAAAGTTGATATTATGTAGCTATTTTAAGTTACAAATTCACCACGTGGGAGAACAAAATAAAATAATTTTAATAAATTTACAACCATCATAAAATCTTTTTAATAGGTTTATGATCAATATAGGACAACCAATGGGTTAGATACAAAACGAGAATTATAATTAAATGTCAAAGGTCACCCATATTCCACACAATTTACCTATATAAAAAAATACTACAGTTAAGGATAAAGTGCATCATTGGCATCATAAACCTCTAATTATCATTAAAAGTTTCTTTTTTTTTTTTTTTGCATATTAGTCCCAAAACCTTTAAATGCATCATACATTAGTTTCTAGTGTCATAACCCAAGTCTAGAATTAGTCAACAAAACACTCGTTTATACCATATATAAAGTATTTTTTATAAAACGAATAAGCACTGAGTGCTAAAGTATTAAAACTTGAGGTCATATATACACATCATAAATCTTATAAACTTCTTAGGTGGATATGAGATATCACAATTTTCTCCACTTATATGCTTATGTCCTATTAGGCTACAAATAGATTAGAATTGTGATCCCAGTTGATGATAAATATTGATAACTAAAGCATAAAGAACAAAATCAGGTTTCAGCCTATATAGAATCACAAAGTATTATCCATACCATTATAGGTGAGCATGAGTTGGGTAAACCCAAAACCTAACCTGAACTATCCTTGTTGGGTTGGGTTGGGTAAAAATGGATCATAGTTCGCTGGTTGATTCCACATATAAAAGAACTGATGTTTTTTAGGTTGATTCTGATTTCATATGAAATCAACTGAGGTATATATATAATTATAATAAAAATTATAGTATTACTAGTATATATGTGTGTGTGTCTATATATATATATATATATATATATATATATGTATGTATGTATGTATGTATGTATGTATTCCTTTGAAGAATTATGATGGTTATCTTGTGTTTTTATATTAAATTATTAAACAGATGTTCCAAATTGAAACAGTATAAAAGTTGTGGGATTATTTACGAAATTTCTCCATATTCATTTGAATCACTTCACTTTCTAGACAGACTACTCTTGGGTCATTTTGCTTTCTATCTCTTTACTTTAGACTACTCTCTATGACACAATCCTCATTTTTTTTTTCATTTATGAGCCATATGAAAACTGAAAATTTATGACATCAATATATTTCAAGTTTTGATATTGAAAAAGATTGTCTTAAAAACTCAACTTTTTATGCTGAATGTCGTGTTAATATTGGAATTATTGGAGAGAAGTAAACTGGTTGAGATGAAAGATATTCCATAAGCAACTTTTTTAAACCATTTTGGTAATAGCATATTAAATTATTTTGAATGTGTCTAAGTATATGTGTTTAAATGCTGATTTAATTGTATATTATGTTGAATATTTAATAAATTAACTATGAGTGGAATTTTATTGAATTTTTGTGTTATTATAGATATATGGTATAAACCGAAAACCCAAGAACTAGAATCAAAAACCTAGAACCATGGTTATTGTTCTCTTCGGTTTTTGGTTCTAGGGTTGGGTAGAAAAATTTTGGAATCAAAGCTATTTCTGGTTGATTCAGTTCCATCATAAAACCAAACCAATCTAAAATATGCTCACCCCTACAACCATCACAAAATCATGTCATCTCTAATACCATTTTATCACAACCCAAGTAAAGAGCTGGTCAAGGGAACACCCCGTCACACTTTTGTGAAAAAGATAAGTGCTAGGTGCTCTACTACTGAAACTTAAGGTCTAGAGATGTCAACGGATATTTACCATGATGGATATCCTACTATATCCTACCCATTTGATAGGATTTTCTTTTCATAATTAATGAATTTAAAGCGTATGTGAATTTTATTTTGTTTTCCGTATTCGTTGGATGTGAGTAGGATGTGAGATTAGGCCTACCTACCTCATTTCCTACATGCATACATACCCCCCATGTGCACACGCACACACTAAACAAATTTATTGATTTCGCTACTTATAATCACAACTAAGTGTCATTGTAAAACTAAAAGAAAATGGCTAAGGCGAAGCACCGTGGAAGGTTGTTACTCTTTCCTTCACAAAGTTGTATGCTTGTACTATTGTTAAGTGCGTGCTCACTTTACTAATTTGATTTGGATAAATTCTTTAAGATTTATCTATAGCTAACTCAATTTTTATTTTTATTATTGATTTTTTTTTTCAAGATCAATTTTAGTTTTTTTTGTTATGGTACTATATAATTATTGTTTTTTATTTTGGTAGTATTGAGCAAGTGGATTTTACTCAATCCTATTTGTCTTAAAATAAATAGAATATGAGTATTAAAACTATAAAACTCATAGATAATGGATAGGTTACGAATTAAGTATCCAACATGATAAATAGAATATGAGTCTAGCACTATCCTACTAACATTTTATCTATTGTAATCCCTATTAAAGTCACACATATACATCAGAAATTAAATAAACTTCTCATCTAGATATGAGATATCACATCTAATCTCTGTAGAGGTTCTTTCAATTTGCATAGCGGTCAATTGGACTAATTTTGATTGAATCGGCCTCTTTTTAACTAGTTGTTTCTTTAGATTTCTTTTGATTCAGATAGTATAATCAATACGTATAAGTTTTGGTCGTCTTTCAGGTACCAGAAAAAAGACATTTCTCTCATTCTCTATATTCAACATCGCATGCACCAGTAGAGCTGAAGCTCATGCCATAATAAATTCAGGAGAGTTTTTCGTTATACATATGCTCCCAAAAGGTTGGAAGTTGAGATGATCACATGGGAAGCAAACACAAGAGTCTACACTATTTTCTCTTTTCTTTTTCAAACGACACTTGACCATCACATCTAAGGCAAACTCAATACTTAGCAATTCGACATCCATGCATTTATAGGAGGCTAGCTAGTTTAGTATTAACTGAATCTGGGATTTTGGCACAAAGCCCAAGCTCTAAGTTGAGGACTGATGGTTACTATTGAAATAACTCCGGCACATCAGGGTTCAAGGAAACAGAAGCTACGTACTCACCCCCCTCTTCCCTTGGTACCAGATTCACCTGCACATTGCCCCATCGATGTCGCTTCACGACCATAGATGTTCAAAAAACGGATTTCAGAATCTAAGGATTGAGAGCTTTTCAGTTCACCGAGCCAAGCTCCTTTCCTGAGAAATGACATTCCTAATGTGTGTCGGAACGAAAGAGTTGTATAAAAGGCCTCACAGCTACAGCTAAAAACGAAATTCCCAATGTCCGAATCACATAAACACCTTTCCAACAACTACAGAAAAGCTACAGGAAATTTTTTTTCTATTCTTAGCGAGATCCCCCAAGGCCCCAACAACCGTTATGCTCAGGGTCGGCTGGCCTGCATTCTCTTAGCTACACAGGAGCTGGAAATCCTCTTTTCCTTCACTCCTCTCACATCATTCTCTTAGTTACACAGGAGCTGGAAAACCTCTTTTCCTTCACTCCTCTCACATATAACAACTTAACATACAGCTTCTAATATGACACTAACATATGACAACTTACCTCCTCCAAAAATAACAATGGTGCTTTTGGTTACATAACAATCCCCTTGTGCATCAGTAATGAGAAAATGAAGAAGACCAACGAGTTGGTAAACAAAACTGTGCATTCTTCCAGCATTATATCACCGAGTTGGCTAGAAAATCAGCACTTTACCAGAAAACATACTTGATCTCCATCTGTACATCCAATCTCCGCCAAGAGTAACTTACACTCTTCCAAAACAGCACCATATAGCTAAAAGCTCCTGTTTAGCTGATATCGTTGTTTCTACAGCATGTTGAGTTCAACACAATGAACATGATCCTTGCTTGAAGCCACTTCATCTTCTCCAGATTATAGACCGAATGAAAAAAAAGGAGGTGAACTGCACTGATTCAAAACTAAAAATATGCTAATAAAATGTAGCCCTGATCTAGAAAAAGTAGAAGATTTCTTTCCAATTCATTTCCAAACTACTCTGATATGGAGACAGCACGCAAACTATTCCAGCCATGGAGTGACATGACATTACCGTTATGGAACATACAACTTCTCAGCCAAAGGGAAAAATAAAAAATAAAAAAATGGGATTCCTTAATGATGCTAAATTTTATGAAGTTACAGTTTCTGGCAGACATTCAGTTTCCTGAATTTTGAGCAACTATAGCCAAAAAAGTTACTATGATATAATTCAAAATGGCCAAAACTTAAGTACTTGAGTTTTAAGGACCAAAACTCACGTACTTGAGTTTTTGGTTGGCGGCTGTATCATGAACTCACTTCAAGTACCAAAACTCTTGTATGCTAAGAACATCAATCTTCTTGATGGAACAAGTACTAGTAATATATTTCAGAGAAAAGCTTCTGAGTTTTCAAAACAGATTCAACATATATAAGTTTGAATAGAAGATTTTATAATATATCATTCTGTTTTCAGTTTACAAATTCAAATAAGCAAGCCATTTGTTCGTCACATGAGCATAGAACAGCATCATCTCCCCGACAAAAGTCACACAGCAGATGGCTCTATTATTCTATATTAAAATATGACTATATGATTGCATGTACCCATACAAATCTGCCAAAATATACTTGCTTTTCAAATGTTTGTTCACACATGCAGGTTCACTTGTACACCATTAGTCAACACTACCGACTATGTTTCTGTGGCAGTAAAAGGACGAGGACAGAGATCTAATAGAATCAGTACAAACAATATCTCTGCAGCAAATGTTGATCAATAACAAGCATGTGCGACCTTACAGAAACCTTACAACCAAAAATGATTGAACTATAGCTTCTATTTGATGCAAAATTTGAAGGATAAGTATGATATTGCAAAAATACAACAGGGAGTTGACTTCTCTAAATTTACTTGCAAAAGAAAAAAAAAAGCCGGAGAAATTTCAGAGCTCAGCAGTTACAACAGTGGGAAAAGGGTTGTGTTACATACTCAAATCTTCAGGGTAAAGGAGAAACATAACTTGAATGGTACATTTGCGCAAACTTCAGGCACAACTGACGATCTCTATCATCTCCCCAGCCCCCCCAGCCCTTGAATCCAGCCTTATACCCTGGTTGATTCTGGTACACGCGTACCTCCCAATCCGGTTTTACACTGACAACTGTGTCAGCATCTTCTGCTTGAATATTTACTGATCCATTATCAATGCAAGCAGCACTTGCACCTTGGCCCTGATGTAAACCACACTTCCCAAAGTGAACCGCACTGGTCCTAGGCCCTCGTAAAGTATACACAGGATTGCCAAATGAGGGATAAACTGTTGCCCACATTGTTATATCCCAGTTGTAATCATCAAAGAAACAGAATTCTCTTGCCTTCTTATGAATCTTTCTCCAAATAGTGCGGTTAAATGAATATCCAACATTCCCCATCCTCTCAGCGATCAGACAATCCCAGCCTTCACCTCTTGAATTCACATCGCATGGTGCCAAATTTGCAGCATAGCAGTCAGGGCACTTCTTAGGCTTCAGAGATACAAGAACCTGTAAGTTGCGATAAGCATTGGGAAATATGAAGTGATCCTCTTCTATGAACAAAATATGTCCTGAGTGCTCCTGAGTCTCTGCCAATCCATCCCACACAGTATTCATCATCCACCACCAATGGTGCTTTAAGGAAACTATCTTTGGAGACCTGTGGTTTCCATACTGGTCAGGATTACCAACACAATGCTTCTTTCCCGCATCATCCTTTTCCTTGCAGTCATTTGGAGAGACACCGGGAAAGCTGCTGGGAAAGAGGTGGGGAGAATATGGAGCAAAAATCTGTTTTACTTGGCAAAATCTGATATCTTCCACAATCTTGTTCATTTCATCGAAGTACCCATCATGACTAACTATTAGTAGAGTTTCACTAATTCCCACAACCTGCGATAAGCTCTCCACAACTACTTTAAGATATTGTGGTCTATTGTGAACATATAGGACAATAATTATATGGTCCTTTGCCAAGTTGGGGAAAAGATCTACATTTCTAGGAGGCAACTCGTTTCGCTTGGCCAATTGAGCAGATAATTTATTCTGATTGGGAAGGCCGTTTCGCTCAGTATATTTCAAATCCACACCAGTTTCATCCGAAACATCATCTAACCCATTAGAAGCCAGTTTCGAATTCGTCCTAATTGAAAAAATCACAAGAGACACCCCCAACAAAGTAACCAAAACAACAGATAAGAACCGGCGTAAAGCCGCATCTCTTAAGCGGTATTTCTTGTGATCGGCCATAGAACATCTAGCAGAAAGCAGTTCCACTACTACAATACCTGAGCCTTCTCCAGAGAAGCATAATAAAGACAAAGTTTTACTCACACACCATCAGACGTGAAGAAACTACATAAACCCATTCGAGGAAAGATTCAATATGTTAAAGGGAAAGAGACAACGTCCCGA
The DNA here is from genome assembly GCA_000696445.1 of Aquilaria agallochum. Lineage (NCBI taxonomy): Eukaryota > Viridiplantae > Streptophyta > Magnoliopsida > Malvales > Thymelaeaceae > Aquilaria > Aquilaria agallochum. The sequence goes on along the minus strand of KK899925.1, from coordinate 99,756 downwards.
ACAATCCAATTCTTACCCCACAGACTGAAGCATCCCCGGCTCGTAAAGTTCCAGAAGTAGCAACTCGCTCCAAAATCAGGAGCTTAGAATCCAAACAAATGAGAAATTCTGGGGGTTGATCAAAGGGTTTGTCGTGGAAATAGAGACCTGAGAATGGTAAAAAGGGTGATCCAGAGGAGCTGGAGGTGAAAGATACGCAGTTGACTGGTCTTACCAAGAATGGAAGCAGACAAACGGTTGCGACTCCGGCTTGTAAAGCGGTGCCCATTGACTTGAGTTGAGACGACGGAAACTTCAAAGGGAAAGAAAATACTTAATAAATAGGCCTAAATATACATTTGGCCACTGAACTTGCACAACTCGTGCGAGTTAGTCCATAACTCAGTACTCAGCAATGTTGGCCCCTAAACTTTGCAAAAGCTTGTGACTCACTCCATAAGCTCAGACACGTTGATAAAAAAATTATAAAATCCCTATTCATCTATTTTAATTTTTCATGAGAAATACTTTAATTATAGAATCATCCACATTCGCAAAATTTGTTTTAATTGCACTTTGCCATTAAAGACCAAACTACTGTACTGATATTCCTACTTTACGCTCTACTGTGTCATTGCCTCCTCATCCCACAACTGCCTTCTTGGTAAGGGCTGTTTGGCTCCATCTTCCGGGCCACCCTGTAGGAAATGAACAGAGAAGTCTGTCAAAGTCATGAACGCGACCACTCCTCAAGTGGAGTGCGAGTTTTCAAACGAGCCACTCCTTGCATCGAGAGTCAATCACCACTCATTGTCTCGATTCTCAGCTTCTCTTCAGAAAAGAAATGACGCTGTATGATCCTGGTTTATGTACTCATGCTTAATGACAATATGCAAAATGCTCTGTTCAACCATAAATACTCATAATGAATGCTCTAAAAGATGAAATTTTTTATTGTGGTGTCGTCAAAGGAATCAAATATCTCCATAGGTTAGATCTGTTGATAATTCACAATGACTTGAAGCTAAGTAATGTTCTAGTGGGTGCGTCTTTATAAGCCAAGATTAGGAATTTTGGACAGATGAAGTTGAAAATGATGGGGAACCCCAGGCAGTTAAAGAAGAAGCTGTTGAGGTTATGGGTCATTTATAGAAACAAATAATGTACCATTGCTTTGGCCAGTCAAATTTAAGGGTGGATTAGTCATCGAAGATTGTTAAGGTGGTGGTATAGTCGCCCTGTTACCAAGGAGGCAGTTGGGAAAAAGAAAGCAAATAATGATGTGGTGTACAACAACAAAGTGTGGTGGTAACAATAAATTTTGCGAAAATAGATGAAGAAGACTAGAAGGATGGAAGGCTTATCTGAATGAGTCTAAAATAAGAGTAATTCTTATGAAAGATTAAAAGAGATTAAGAGTGCTTTTGTACTTATTCCGTTAATATGTCCCAGCAAATGGACTAAGTTGCAAGCTTTTGCAAAGTTCATGGGCTAACATTTACTAAGTACTGAGTTGTGGACTAACTTGCACGAGTTGCCTAAGTTTAGGAGCTAAATATATATTTAGGCCTAGTAAATACGAGGGAAAAGAAAAAGCGGGGAAACACTATTACACTAAGCACGCTTAGTGCTGCAAATCCCCTTTTTTTCCCCCAAAAAAAAAAGTTGAGATCATTGTTTTGTAGAAAAAAATTATTTGATTATTATATAAACAGAATTCATCGGGTTATTATGTAAATAAAACATTAGCTTTTAAATAATGTTATTTCGAAATAAAAATTTTAAATTTTAAAAATGTATTTTTCAAGGTGAAAAAAGACCATAACTTGAGAAGAATGAGATCATTTATCTTTTACTCTAGTTTAAGATAAGCTATTCTATTGATGAAAAGATTCTTGTGGTGAAATAAATATCATTAGTTACATATAGCAAGAAGGAGTAGAGAACCAGTATTGTTTTGATAAACGAGTAAAATATTGATTCAATGATTAATAAGACGTATAGTTGAAAAATTAAAGTTCAACCTTTTCCTCTTTTTTATTTTTTTTTATTTTTTTGGGTAAACACTAAACAGGCTTTATTCCTACATGATCCTCCTCTCACATTAAATATGGCAACAGAGAATTTATGGGCCATAATTGCAATTCGTATACTCAGTAATTGTACTGAGAAAAAAAGTTAATACATTAATACATGAGAAAAGTATAAACTACTATAATTTGTTGCAAAAATTGAAGTCCGAATCGGAGCAGTAGGGTTTGCTGTTAGCACTTGGAGTTAGGAGGGTAGTCGAATTTCACTTGGCCGGAATGTTGTTGGAAAATTGGTCGAGAACATTGCTTGGCTTTCAAGTCTAATCAGTAGGGTAGTTTATAGAATGTGAAAAAAAATCCTTCTTTAAATCCGAATCTGACCCTACACCACATCACTTCTGAATTAGTATATCTGTATTTAAAATAAAAATTTATTAAAAAAGAAATTTACAATTTAATATAAATTAAAATATATTACTTTAATTTATAATTTTTTATGTATTAATTAATTGTAAATATATACATTTTTTTAAATATGTATATGTAAATATATAAAAATAAATCTAAAAAAATCAAATATATTTCTTAAAATGGATTTACAAGTAGTACTCGTCTACTTGCGAGGAAGGTATTACTTGAACCCAATTACTTACAGAGAGAGTTTAGGATTAGTTATATCCAGCTCAAACCCAACCCGTTGACATCTCTAGTAACTCATGGCATGAAGACAAGGGTTTAGTGAAATATGCTATATGTCTTTTATGTCTATATATATTTATATTTCAATACTACTATACATAGTATAAAACAAATGCAAATCGTAAATCTCGTGTACTTCAAAATAAGAGATACATACAAATTAGGTAAAATTCATATATGGTCTCCTAACTATAATAGTTGTATTAATGTGGTCCTTTACCTCAACTGGTGTCATCTTAAAGTTCTCTACCTAATTAATATTGTGTTCTATCCAAATCCTTTCTGTTAATTTCTTTGTTATTTTTACAGAGATAGCTTATGTGGCACTTTTAAACCCCTAAACTGCCATGTGGCTATCTTTTGCGAGACAATAGATGACTATATGAAGTAACAAGAAACTTTAGGTTAAATTTGATACAACACACATAATTTTAGGGACAAATTTATAGATAGCCCAAATTCATCTTTTTTTCCTAAATCATGTTTGCTAAAAGGCCAGGGAGGGCGACTCTGATTCCTTTCTCATCCGGATTTTATTTTATGAGTTAGATCTCCAATGTTTGCCTTCTTGAATTTGACAGCGGGTTAATTTTTTTAATAGGGTCAATATTTTCGTTCTTAGCGGTCACGATAATGGTGGCTCCTGCAGTGGCCTTGAAGCCTAATCAGGTTTGGGTTTCGTAGTAACTATCTTCTTGATTAAAGGCTAAACTGAACTGTGGGAACTGAAAGTGAAACACTGAGTCATAGTTGGCTTCATTAGGAGAATGGGCCAAATAGATTAATAGCGATCATACCTTATGAGCAAAATTATCAAATTTCCCAGATCTCTACAACTAGCAATTTTTATAATCATCTTGAAAAAAAATTGTACACTATATTAAATGCCACTCTTTCATTTTCTCTTGGATTAATGAACAACTAGAGACAATCTTCCATATAATCAATCTATGCTAGTGAGACAAAACAAGATGCTCCCAATGTGTTTCCAACATCGACATTTTTTCAATAGCTCATAAAGCATAGACGAAAACTTTTGAATCACTCATCACAGATTCGAATATCCAAAGCAGTGCTTGCAATAGGCCAAAAGCACAGAAAAATACATTGATGGATTCCATCCAGTTGCTCGATTTGTTTTATTTCTTCGATGATTCTGGCCATATATGGATTTCGTGATTAGAATGGGGAGATGATGTTGTTGAATATGAAGAAGAAGAGCCAACAACTCTAATGAAGAACTTGCCAAAGATTTGGACGATGAATAACAAGTGATTAAAGGCCTAAAAAAGGAACAACAGAGACACACCAATCTCGAACAGGCAAAGAAATTTGGGGAAAAAGATGAAATTTGGGATAATCTATGTTTTAATTCTTAAGATTATGTGACCACAGTAAGATGACCATATATGGATTTTGCCTTACACAAATTAGATACTATATATATATAAACTCGATGTATAAAAAAATTAAAAATTTGTATAAATAATGTGAGATATATATACAAATGAAATCACATATATGTTTCTGATATATTCAATAATTTATAGGGCTTCAACCTCCCATAAAAGAACATGTGCTAATGCGTCAAATCTCCATTCTCATCAAAATTAATGCATAAATTAGATGATAAATATGTATGAAACTCAATGCATAAAACAAGTGATAGATATTGTAATGACTTTGTAAGACTTAGGGCTGGACCATAAAGTTAAATGAGTTTAAATTTAGTTTTTATTATTAAGAACATTATTTGCAAGCCATGTTTGATCTAAGTAAGTTCATGTAGTAAAAGGAGTTTAATTTGGTTATTTGAATAAAGTATGGCCAAGTGGGGTAAAATGGCAATTTTATCCAAATGCCACACTTTTATGTTGTAAATAGGTTTGGGAGGTGAAATTAAGTAAATTAAATATTTCAGTTTCCAAATCCATTAGTAAGTAAGGAAAAGATAACCCTAGAGACTAAGGGGACTAATTTGTGTACTTAGTATATTGTTAAGAGGTAAAGAGGGGGATTTACGGGAATTGGGTTAGAGATAAAAGTGTGAGATTTCTAAGTCTCCTCCAAAACCATCCCAATGTAATTCTTAGAGCTCAAAAAAGCTCCCTATGGTTCTCCTTCAAACCCATAGCAAAATCAAACTTCTAATTGAGCTTTTATGGAGCTATTAGCTTGGTTGAGCTTGGAGAAGCTAGGAGCCACATTTTTAAGCTTGGTAAGCTCCAAAATCATAATTTCTTTGAGCTTAAGTGGTGTAGGTGTGCTGAATCAGGTTTGGGTAGGCCATATCAGTCATCCTATAGCTTAATTATAGCTTGAAGAGGTGGAATTTGCAAGCTAAAGCTTGTTTGTGCACAAGGGTCTTTTGAAATCCAAGGTTTTATGTCTCAAACGGATGAATAGGTCTAGCCCTAGTTCATTATTTATTGGCTCAAATTAAACCTCATTTATATGTTTTTGATGCTTACAGATTCATTATTAAGAAAAAGATTGTAAATTTAAAATATGTTTAAATAAATGCATTACATTATATTCTAGTATAAAGAAAAAGTTGAATTGGCTTTGGGAAGTGATTAAGGCCAAGTGGGGGCACTTGGGGTGAAAGATGACAAAGTGCATGGAAGCCCCCGGCATCGCGGCACTGTCCTAATGTTATAGCACCAGGATGGCCACCTACGCTGTAGCACCCAAGAGCCTTTGGCCTCAAGCTACAAGGGTTTAAGTGGAACGCCGATGATACAGAATTGATCCTAGGCCTATTATAAGACATTTATAAATTTATTTAAGGTCTCAAACCTGCTCTTAAGTTGGTTAAATGCATTTACTAAAGTGGTAAGAAGTGGACAAGAAAAATGCTTAAGGCTCAAGTAAGATAAAGAAACTTTAAGTAAGTGTATAGGTACTAAGTGTCTAAGGGTAGTCTTCAACCTCAAGAGTATCCTAGTTAAGCCACGGTGCTTCGAAAGTTGAGCCATTAAGATTAAGTGACACTTCTGTACAATATGATAAGAGAAAGTAAAAAAAGTTGCAAGCAAAGCTTACTAAGGCACGAACAATGTTCTTGCAAGGTAAAACTAGGTTGAAGTTAGGTTCACACAACAATACCTTTTATAGTGGCCATTAGATAAGACCTCAGAACATTTTGAGCTCGTGTTAAGTTATGTATATTTATTTTATATACGGGGCATAAGATTTTCTTATAGGTTTAAAAGTAAGAAATCTCTTATTGAGAATCACCGTATTTCTCACTCTCTTATTTTTATATTATGCAGACATGTTTATCAAGTTGTTGCGTGTAAGTTTTGGTTTGCTGCAAGTACATCTTTTTTAATCTAAATTCGATTCTAAGTTTTATAGTTAGTCATTGTATGTACTAACTAAAGTTGTTACATGGTTTTAGTAATGGCTAAGCAAAGGAAGAACATAAGAACATTATGGAGCTTTCTACATTTAGGCACTTGAGCTCAAATTGGAGCTTAGTCGTCGATTTCAGATAGCTATAGTTGTATTTAAGTTTACTGGGTTATGCCTCATGGTAATAACAAGTGCTTATAAAAGACTTTCAAGTGTGTGACAAATACATTGATTGCCTTTGGATGTACACAAGTTTTAATTGTTGTACATTGAGTCATTGTTAGAAGTTTAAGATAACTTATTGTTTTATCAACTTTAGTTATGATTTTCTTCATTGTTTTTAAATGCCTGGGTCAGCAAATGTTTTGTTTTAATGCTTGTTTTAATCATATAACCAAAGTTAAACATGTATATGATTTTACTTTAGGTTAAAGAACTAGGGGCTTAAAAGTTTTAATGTATTAAGAGTAATGACTTAGCCAATTATAATTAAAAGTGAGATCACTATAATCCCAATTACTCAAATGATCATGTGCAGTGTTCCTAATAGATATATGAAAAATATGTGGCACATATGTATAAATGCGATCAGAGATATGTTACATATACATATTCAATCATTTATATAAAGTTTTGATCGTTTAAATTTTAATTCATGAACACATGCATAAACAAAAATTTTGTTGTATATATGTAATTATATGCTATATGATTGTCTCTATGTATTGTACATGATACACTTTAATATCAAAATTGTTTTATATTATTTTGATATACATATAATTTTTTGATTACTTACTATTTTTATTGTGCACAGATGCATCCTTACAAGAACATTAAGAATTCATTTGTAATAAAATGTTTTGTATTTTTTTTTCTTTGTTTTAGCTGAAACCTTGGGCGCCCACCCAACTTACGCGCAAATAATCAATGCTGCAGCCCACCACCACCGATAGTGTATTTGGTCACACCATTGCCGTCCACCTTGCCCTTTTTTGCCGCTTGCATCGAAATGGGAGATGTCGGCCATGGCGGAGTTGAGGTGTGCGCGCTTGGCGTTCTGGAGCTCACGCTTATGGATATTTTGGTTGTCGCTGAGGGCTTGGGAAATGAAGAAGTTCCAACAACAGTAGCGGCACTCGAGCCTTCCTATATTGTTGCTTTCTTTTGGAGCCTTGACGGTGTCGTTGTTGGTAGTACTGTAGGCAGCTTATGAATCGTGCAAAGATAGGATAGGACATGTCTAAGATTTTTAACTTAAATGAATTTTAATTTTAATGAAGATAAAAGCATAATATAAGGGTAGGATATACATAAAATTGAGAGTCTTTTTTACCAATTGCAAGGTTTTGGGTTCTCTAAAAAGTTTAAATTGATTTTCATTTTGATTTACATAATTGGATATATATAAATATTAATATTCGAGACCTTTTAAGATTTTAAGGTTTTAAGACACCCAAATCTGAAACCTTTTAAAATTTTAAAATCTATGAAGAGTTAGTATTGGACCTTTGTAAAAGGAATGGGGAGCTCTTTGCCACTTTAGTGTTGGACCTTTGTAGAAGAAAGGATAAGCTCTTTGCCACTATACTTATTATCTGTTAATTTGATTTTGAAGTATAGAAACCCCAAAAAAAAGTGAGAACTACTGTTATTCGATTCTTCTGAAAGTTATGAAATAGGGGTGAAGAGACGCCGAACGCTGGAGACCCAAGACTTCTCCTGCCCGACGGGATCGACTGATCACATCCTACCCAATGAGATCATTGGATCACTGAAGACCTTGGACACCCGTTTGTAAATCTGAATTTCGCACTCCTAATAATTTCGTGATTTATCTGGTTGTGTGCGAGTTGGACTGTGGTAGCCTAGAAATCGACATGGTAGCATATAAAGGACGGACTATGGTGGTTCGCAGCCCAAGCGAGGAAGATGATGGCTCAGTTGTGAGCTTCACAAAATCAGGGTAGAATAGTAAAGAATTAGAAAGTTTGGGATAGGTTTTCTAATTTGTCTCCTCTGGTTATATAGAAAATTACAAATTCAGTCCTCATGTTTCATCTAAATTATAATTATGGTACTAAAGATTTATATGTGTCATTCAAGCCTAACGAGTTTTTGAGCTGAGCTCGAGCTCAAGTAGTATTGAATAACAAAGGGCTCGAGCTCGAGCCTAGTAGGCTCGGGCTCTGCCTAGCCCATTTTCACCCGTTACAAAACCAACTGAATCATTATTAATCACACCCTTGGACCATACTGGTAGGGGAAAATATTACAAGGGCATGAAAAAGTCATTGTGAAGTTTAGGGTCCCACCAAACCAATTTGGGCCCCATCTCCATCTTCATTCTCTTCATGTTCAGTACTACAATTGATATAATACACATATGTCTAATTAAACATAATATAGATTTTATATTTTTACCGTTATCCTAATTTCCAATCCTCAAGCAATTTCTTTCCGTCCTTTCTTCTTACCACTGCTTCTCTATCTTTTTCTCCCCCCTCTCATTGCCGCCGCGGCAGACTCTGATCTCCGTTGCGCGCTGATCTTCGTCGTGTGCCAATCTTTGTCATGCACAAATCTGGAGGCGCATTGATCTTCATCGTGAACTAATCTTGTCGTGATCCGACGATGAGGTCAAGGTGGCGGATGGGGGAGGCGGTGTGATCGAAGGAAAAATGACATGATCCAAGATGAGGCCACGAGGTTCAAGGTGAGGCGGTACAATCGAAGGAGAGACGGCATGTTTCAAGACGAGGTTGTGCAATTTGAGGTGATCTGAGGTAAGGTCGGGGAGGTGGACAGGAGAGGTGAATGTGCGTGGAGGGAGGTGGCGGCAGAGAGGGAGTAGAGGCAAATGATTCGCAAAGAGTGATTTATTTTTCAAAAATAAAATATTTTTTTTGTTATTGTCCAGACACTTTTATATTATACTTTAGATATTTTTAAATTTTTATTTAGACATTTCTTTATTCATTGGATCATATACCTTTATTTAAACACTTATCTAAATATTTAGACACCTTTTCATTATAATTTGAACATTTTTACATATTTAGTATGACACTTTTTCAAAATTATTTCAAACAGTAATTTTTTGAAAGATAACAAATTGTTCATAAGTTATTTAATTAGACACTTTTACATATTTTTTTAGAAATTTTTTAATATTCAATCATACACTATTTTTTATTGATTCAGACACTTTTTTAATTATATTTTAAAGATAATAAATTGGTCACAAGTTGATTCTGTCATTTTTTGTTCAAACACTTTTACATATTTATTTGAACATTTTTCAATATTCAATCAGACATTTATTCTTATAATTTTAGACATTTTTAATTTCACATTAGAATAATTTATTTTATATTACTTTATAAACACTTCCACATACTATATTAGACATATTTACTTTTTATTGCAGACACTTTTGTTGTTTGGAAGCAACAAGGACATGATTTGGAAGTAATGATCGGTGCGATCCGGCAAGTGACTGCGCCAAGATTTGGAGGTGGTCGACGTGATTCGGCTAGTGACGATAAGATCTAGATTCAACTAGTGACGATGAAATTCGGCGAGTGATGACAAGATCTGAAGGCGGTGATTGTTCATCAGAGGAGGAGGCGGTGCACCGGTAGCGGTAGCAGCAAAGGCGGTGATAGAGGTGGGTTTCCAAGGGTGATGATGAGTTTTGGTTTAAGGGTAAATTAATAAATTTATTAACTGAGTTATGACTTATATATAAAAAATTAAGACTAGATTAATATGTCTAATTAGACATAGGTCTATAATATAATAACTAGTACAGTACTACCTAGCAGCATCGTTATCGTCATTATCGTTATTATCGTCGTCGAGGAATAACAAGCTAAAGGGCCAACGCCGAGGAGGTGACTCCTCGGCTCCTCGCACATCTTTTTCTCAATCCCAGTTCCCAACTCAATCATGGCGGTAGTGTAACAGCCCTCCACCCCACTCTCTCTTTTGCTTTTCTTTGATTTGAAATTTCAAATTGTTTCTTTGTTTGGTTTTGGTCTTCTTATGAATTTCTACGACATTGTTGCGAATGAACAATCTACTAGTTTTTTTTTTTGTTTCTACAGTTTCTTCATATTCTTCTCTGCTTTTCTCCTTTTCTGGGGAAGATCATGGATTTGGTTTAGATTCTCATTCTTGTCGCATTATCTTTTGCGCAATTGTTTGTCTTACACGTCCATTGGCTTTATGTTTGCCTTATCTCCCTGTGTCTCCTTGATAAGAAAATGGTTGTTGATCTGAAAGCTCATCTTGTACCGTGTTCTTCAATGCTCATCCCCGTAGCTGATTGGCTATCTCTTTCTGCATTTATTTCATTACGAGAGTGTCTGAGAGGATCTCCCACTTGTCTGTTGTAAGAGTTGATGTGACTTAAGTATATATGGGGCAGACAACCTCGCCTTCATGCAATAAAGATCAAGTCCTATGGACAAACACGAGAAATAAAAGCCATACTGATTTGTTTTGTAATACAATGCCCTGTGCCGTAAGCCATAAATCTTGATCACGTTCTACTCTTTGCCGTACCATTTACTCCTTAGTTCACTGATCTGTCAAGTATTTAACGCCTGCAGGATAAGGGTCGTCCATTGCCCAAGTTTGGTGATTGGGATGTCAATGACCCTTCCACTGCGGAGGGTTTCACAGTCATCTTTAACAAGGCCAGGAATGAGAAAAAGATGGGCAACAAACCGAAAACTGACCCTGGATACCAGCAGGAGATAGAGCTTGGGAAACCTCAGTCTGTGCCTGTAAGTTGTAGCCTCTGCTCATGCAGCCCACATCCCTACCTCTCCCTCTCACACACAATTAATGCTTATGTTGGAATCTTTCATCCTTTTCGTTATATCAAAGAATAAGAAACCCACTTGTACTCGTGTCAACGTTTCTCACTTGTTGATTGCGGAATCACTCAAGAGTCCTTTGGCATGATCCCCTTTCAGGAATCAGTTATTCTCAGCATGTATGCAATTTCCCTTTTGTGCAATATTCTCAAGCTTACTTTAGTAATTAAAAAATGAAAGCACTTGAAATATTTGTCTTGAGTGTTAAATTACCTGTAACGTGCATGGCATTTAATTCTAATTTCAAAATATGTTTGCCCATAGCAGTCACCTGTTTTTGGCTGTTGCCATCTACTATACTTCAGTAGAATGTACATTCTTTCCTCAGAGAAGATTATAGCTATGTGGCCATCTCTCTGATACAAGTTTCTTTTTATTGGCCTTATTCGAGTGAAGTTCTTGTCACTAAACATGTAATGAATATAAGCATCATTGACCCCCCTCTGTTTGACTTCCTTGCAAAAGGGCATCTACACATGCAGGAAACAATTGTTATCTTTCTATTCAAACCATATACGTGTGTATGTGTGTGCATGTTTGCAGCTATTTGTAGTCTGACACTTCCCAAAAAATTAACTGCAGAAGAAATGGTTTTGCTGTATGTAATCCGCAAATGGTTAGTTGTGAAGGCGACTCTGAGCATTGCAGGTGCTTTAAGTGGGGTGTAAGGTGGCCTTGTTTAGACTCAAATGAATTAAAAACGTAAACCTTTTCCTGCCTTGATCAGTTCATTATGAACTTGGGGAGCTCTGATGATGAAGCGGACTTGGGATGATAAAAACATACTAGTATTTGTTTTCGGTTTATTTACACGGATTGCAGAACATTCAGCTCCGTTTACATAGAATTCCTGACTTTCAGCCGCCGGCCTAAAAGTTGAGGAATTATGCCCCCCCTCTGTTTCATGAATGGTTTTATCATCCTTGCTGTGATTGTCTATGTATTGAACCGGAATAAAATCCGTCAGCGTTTACAAGCTCTTCAATCCCCTTGAAATGCTTTTTTTTTCTGCGTCACTCTTTCAAATACCAGCTTTCTTGCATTACTTGGGTGAATTATTTCCCAATACCACCGCTATCAGTTATTAAGATGCCAGGGGTGGTGGTTTGTGCGCTGTCGCCAATCAGCAAAGCAGTAATGTGAAGAGAAATAAGCAGCTTGACATGATTCGCATTATAATTTGTACAGTTCAAAAGTGAACCGAAAACATAAATTTTTGCCATACGAAACAACTTTACAGACTCTACACGATTTTACGAACTCTGTGTTTGAACCCTAGAATTTATCTCAATGCTTCAGCGCTTCTTGCCTCTTCTGCTCGCAATCTTTTGTAGCGTCCTTTTTGATGGTGTATTAACTCCATGAACAAATCTCTTTGTGCCTTTGCTCTCTTATGCTCCTCTGTCCCAGCAACCACTATCGTCAATTCATTGCCTTTGTGAGTGCCCGACTTCCCGACCTGTCCAGTGGAAATAGATCTATCATGTGACATGTCTGGTTTACGGAGATAAACTGGTTGCTGGAGTTTCCCATGAGAACAAGACAATCAAGTTCAAAGTGCAGCAGGGTAGTCAGAATATTAACACATTTCCGTTTCATCAACTTTCCAAGTTCAAGGCAAAAATAAAAGACAAACCACTATTTGTTTCAGACTTAGCCCAAAAATCAGCCACTCAACGATTAAATCAATGGGATATCTTCTCTGTATACGAAATATTCTGTTGGCTACGGTAACACATGGCCTATTTCCATTTTGTAAGAACATACTGGCCATATCATCGAGACACTGACTTTGACCAGGTAATCAAATCATATAATCCTGTCTCAGAAAAAAAGTGCCAAAACAAATAAATCAACGGACTTTGTGTCCATTTAAGCCAAACAGGAAACATTGCAGGCTTTTGGTTACTGTTTCCCCTGGTTCAATTAGGACAATTCCCTTTAACTAAGATTAGTATGCTGATGCCCACATATAACTTACAAGAGGTTGTAGAAACAAGTTCCCAGCATCCTTAGTTGACATCTTCTGGGTGACTACCCATGGCCTGTATGCAGTAATATCAGCACTGATTCACCGCAGATTTTAGAACATAATAGACTGAAACAGGTTGTGTGAAGTTTGTATTTTAAACAACTGGCATGCCTTAACCAATTTATGGTTAAGGGTCTCATCCCCACCATGAAAGTCTGAGAGGAAAACTGGCATTTTAACCCAATATAAATATATGAACCTCCTACTCACACACACACACACATAAGAACCATCCTGCGATATGAACAATAGAAAATACACAAGGCATAGCATACCTTCCTCTAGAAGAGATGACCAAGTGATTTGGATCGTGAAGAAAATCAACCAACTTGTCAAGGTCACTTTTGCTATTCAAAATTATGGCACCTTGAGCAGATGGCTCCCATGACAAACTTGGGAAGACACAGGCTTGAGAAGCAATCAAAGTTTTCTTATAGATGAACTCAACAATTGCTGATGAGGATAGATCTTTTTCAACATTTTGAATTAAGATTGCATGATGATCTTGGACTCCCCCCACATCTACATCTTCTCTGTCTGAACTCGCAGCTGTATCTGATCTCAAGAACAAGGAATATAGATATGTTGAGTGGTATCAAATGATACGTAGACACAAAGGAACCTAAAATACTGATACATATGGAGCAGACAGATGTAGTGAGGGAAAGCTCATTTTGAAACTCCTTTTTGAAGAAGATAAACTCATCCATAGCTTATTGCCTTGTATAACTACAAGGCTTGATGCAAGATATAGCTGGTTTTGTTGAAGACTTTGATAATTGTGTGACTTGACTGATGTTTGATTACGTAAATGTAAGTGCTAGAAAAGTAACTTAAATGCGCTATGTGTAAAGTAAGAAAAGCAGTTGGCGCACACATAAGCTTGAGCTATGAGGTTGTCATATGGGACATCAGACCCCTGCTAAAATGTCTTTAGTTCCTTGAAAGAGCCATCTTGCAGTTGTAGCAGTTATGTTACATTCCATATTTCTACATGAAACAAATAGCATGAGCAGAGACTAAACTAACTAGGTTGTGGAATAGAGAGTGCAGTTATGATGACGGCCTTGTTTTATAATTGAAAGAATGTAAGATGAAGTTGTGAAATTCCATTAGTTGCTCAGTTTTAGACCAGGCAATGTTAATGGATCACTATGTACCCCAAGGATATGTGCAAAATTAGAAATTAGAATGCAGAAAATGTCAAAATTCTAGCATGTCATCAGTCATACATCACTGTATTGAAATTCAACATGTTAACTAGAATTTGTGTTAAAATAAATGTCAAACCTTCAAATGAACAAACTTCCCATGAAGACCCCCTAGCACTCTCCTGAAAAAAGGTTGGGATCAGATGTGTTGTCATACAGCTATGTGTTTATGTGTTTCGACGGAAGATCAGATAAAGAGCATAGAAGATGCATATTACCTCTTCTTGAAGCTGAAGAGGAAAAGTTGTCATTTTGATGACTGGAATACCATTTCCTTCATTAGACTTAAAGACAGACCCAGAATCAGATTTATCAGAAGGATTATTTAATTTCTTCACAGCCATCTCCATTAAGGAGGTCAAATATGGTTCAGTCTCTGCAGCAGCCTCGACAATGCATATGTTCTCGATATTCTTCACCGCTAAAATCCCAGCATTAGGGCCATGTTGCCAATGCAGCAGGAATGAACATGACCATTCTTCTTTCCCCTGAGTAAAAGTATGCTCCTGCCTCTGCACCTAAGTCATATCCCAAAGCCTTATTTGAAGGTAAAATATAGGAAATAAAGGTATACAAACACACAGACAAATGCAAGTAAGATAAGCACGTCTGAAATGACCATGAACAAAAGCAATATATAGCCTACATGGATGAACAATAGAGCCATTTTACTCCCAATAACTTACGGATTACACTAATCTTGTGGTTCGCTTTTGCACAAGATTACCCATCAATAAAGGAAAACAATCACAAGTACAACACACACCTTAACAAATAAACAAGTTAAAACCAATCTCTCTCTCTTTCACCGTTTCACCTTCACCTACATATCTCCTTAACTACCAAATTAATTTTTTCAGGAATATTCACCAAACCATCAGTATTCATTATGGTGTACAAGGAAATATACACTGTAGCCGGTGAGTCCAACAGCACGCAACAGGTGCTCAAACTCAACCATAAAGGAGTAAACCACTAACAAAATAACCAAAAACGAATATAAGCAACACAACCAAGCAAAGAGATCGATCCCGCCTATCGAGCACTTGAGTAAATTCCAGAAACCAAAGAGGCATTCGAACAAACACATTCCGTGACATCCAAGCACAAGAAAGAAAACCCAGGAGAAAAAAAGTTACCCACTTCCTTGGCAATGGCGTCATAGAATCGAACATCGGAGCAGCTGAAGGCATGGGAAGCGCAAAGGTGCTTGCCCCTGGAAATTTCATGGCAATCTTGGTCCTGCACCTGGCGCGAGATTCTCCGAAACCTTGCTCTAAAGTCCCCCAGCTCCGCCAAGCTCTTGAAGTTGCCAGCGTCGAACACGCTATCTTCATCATCGGGGAAGTTCTCGTACTTGACTAGAAGCTTCTCCCCATCGGCCACCAGCAGCACGCTGTACCACGCGTCTTCAGAGTAAGAGCGGAACTCCGACGTGTATGCCTCTTTCGCGCACAGCATTTCTTTCTTTCTTTTTTATTTTATTTTTCTTTCTCTCTTTTGTTGATTTTTGCTGAGGGGAAATTGGATCAGCAGAGCAGAGGAACGAAACGTGGGCAAAGTTGCTCGTGTGTTACGCTTACGCATCTCCTGCTCGACTGCCCATATTGTTCCTGTACGGGACACGTGGCAGTCTGGTGACAAATTTTCTCTTCACCTGTTATTTTAATTTAATCCTTAAACTTGACCCAAACAGTAAATTAGCACCCTCTAGTTTATAACTTATCAAACAGCGCACCTAACAATGCACGCATATGGATAGCCTCACGAGTCCGTCGTATTGCGATTCCCAGCGTACTCTCAATTCACCAATGGAACTTTTTAAGTTGAAATTTTAGATTGGATTACTTTGAATTCACAAATTTATTTATTTTTTGGATAAATAGCATTCATTACACAAACCAACCAAGGGCCAAAGGCACATGTCCGTGTCAACCAAGGTTGAGATCAAGCTCAACAGCTCCTCCCTCCATACATAAAGAGACTCGATGGCTAGACCCTCCCTAGCGAAGCCATGTGCCACACCGTTTGCCTCTCATCCCATGTGAACTACCTGCCAA
The DNA here is from genome assembly GCA_000696445.1 of Aquilaria agallochum. NCBI lineage: Eukaryota > Viridiplantae > Streptophyta > Magnoliopsida > Malvales > Thymelaeaceae > Aquilaria > Aquilaria agallochum. Next base: position 83,499 of record KK899925.1, on the reverse strand, counting down.
GTGATGAACCTCTTCAGCAGATCACGAATACCATAAATGCATGAAAAGGTGTTACGCACATCCCTACTAAGAGAAGGTAGCCGAGCCTAAGTATGTAACGGCTATATGATTTGTAGGTGACTTAATTGAGAATTGAATGAGACTTAAGGACCAAATTGGGAGGAATTGAGAAACATGGTCTGATTTTGTATAAGGTGGGCTCAATTGCTAATTAATGTCCTTGTCTGAGGGCTCAATTGAGACATTGTTGAAAGGTCCAGCATTAGTCTCGGTCAAGAAGTTCTTGGGACAAAGTCAAGCCCAGGGGCTAATTGAAAATATTGAAAAAGAGAAGGACCAAAAGTGGGTCTGATCCCCACTAGAGCAGTTGTCGTCTCCTTCAACGGACAGAACATATTTGACTGAGATTGGTCTTATAACCTCCCAAAACCTGGTTTGATCAAAGAATTAGAAAGTAAACACGAAAAACAGAAGCAAGGGTGAAGAAGAACTCAATCACAGCTGTATTGTTCTCGGTTAAGCTGGGTGAGGGGATTCTCTTTTGTAGATGATTAATTAGACGATGGGAGCTATGGTCTGGACTGCATAACGGCTAGGGCTACAGCAGGAAAAATGGTCTAACTTCTCGGTCAAGTAAAGGCAGTGGGGTTGAGAAGCAACAGGGAATGTATAAACTGAACACGAGAAGGGTTGAGGTAAGGGAACACTAACTTGCCCTTTTTATAAATTGCATGGATGATTACTTGCATGTATGGCTAAGGGTAAGTTAGGGAAACCATATGGCTAATGTGTTTTCCAAAGGGGAAAGTATGAACCATCTTCCTGAAGGGCAGAGTAAGAACTTATGCTCTGTAGGAACTAATGACCAGGAATTGTAAAGGTAAGCTTTAATGGATGGTTAAGATTAGTGGGTAACCCCGGAACCCAAAGTTGGCCAATGACCCTTAATGACATAGTAAAGCTCACTGTATGATCTATGATTTGCTAATTAGCTACATGATATAGCCTAGCATGTGTATTCACTACCTCGCTAGCTTGCATCATTTGCATTGCATAATCTATGTATATTTTATTGTTGATATTATTATTCTACATGTATTTGTCTATGTTTGTCTTCTGACTTGAATGCAGGTTATTTTCTATGAATTATGGCTAGTCATAATGACTTCTCTATGACCAGGAAGTGTATCTTACTGAGTTTCCAAGGAAACTCACCCCTGTTGTCTAATCTTTTGTAGGAATTCATTATATATTAGGCTGTGGCTAAGATGTGTGGTGAAAGGCTATACTTGTTTCTTATTAAGGGTATAAACTTTAGTTTCCTAATGGGAAGCTTTTGGTCCTTACTGGAAAATCAGTTTACACCCTTAAACCAATCATATGTGCACTAATTTTCAAAGGAAAATTAAGCTTCTACCTTTTATTTAATTCCTTCTCTTTCTACCCATGCAAGGACATGCCTAAGGAAGTTTAAGCTTGTTCTGAAAAGAACCTAAAATTTGTTTGTAATGTGCTTATGAAGCAGGTGTAATAAGAGGGTTAGACAGAAGGTCAATTAATTGGTGTGCATAACAAAAGGACTCCGATAATCCATGCACATTACATCCGAGTTGAGAAGTGTCCAAATGGGTGAAAAATCAATATAACTAATAGGCAGCGGCAGGGATAGTCTGAAGCCAAGAGCATCAGGAATCCATGGGTCGTATCATGCACTACTCTTGAACTATCTCCAAACTGCTACCTTCGCGCAAGCTTCAAACGTTCTTGCCCATGAGATAAACTCTACCATGTGAGCCAGCAATTTCATACACTATCTCGTAGGGATGGAGGTTCAAGGCTTTACAAATGCATTTATTAACATTAATTCAGGTTGGAGAGAGCAATTGAGACAAATAAGTATGCAAGCCCAATAAGCCCATTCATGAAGGATGCCACTTAGTAGCTAAAATTCATAAACCATAGGGTTAATTACAATTTTGTTCCTTGATATTTAAGTAAAATTACATTTTACTTTCCATTATTTTAGAAATATACAGTTTGCCTCTATTTTTCTAATGTAGTCCGCTAGCAACTTTTAAAATCTTAATTTAGATAATACAAAATATCTATTTTCTAGTAATTTTAATCTATATGATATTTTTTTTTACAATTAATGAATATTTTAAACTATTAATATTTTTCTCTATGCAAATGCCAAGTGGTATTCTTTAAATGTCAATTACCTATAAAAAAACAGTTACCCTAAAGATTGAAGCTACTTTGAATATGACTATTGTACAACCTAAATTAAAATTTTAAGAGTTATTGTTAGACTGTATTAACAAAATAATAGAGTAAAGTATATATTTCTGAATTAGAAGGGGTAAAGTGTAATTTCACTTAAACCTCAAAAAGCAAAATATACCCTAAACCATATCTCAAGCTTTGTAATTATGTATCTGTAATTATTCTGTGTATCAATATGGCTGCAACGATTCTATGTATAAAAATAGGAAAGAGTTGATACCAAAAGCCAATTAACTCTAATCAAGGTAATATATATTTATATATGAAGGACAAACATAGACAATGGAATGGAATCATTAAGTATAAAGGTTTTTTTTTTATCTTTTTAAAATTTTTTGACTCACTCTTCAATGCCAAAATATTTTAGGGACTCTTTAACTATACTCTATTAGTTGAATTTTTATTGCATTGATATCTTCATGAATCTTTTTAAAGTTATAATTTGGTACCCATCTTCTATTTCTATCCATCTTAAACATAATTCTACTTATTAAAATACACCGATGGATTTATAGTTAATCATTTACTCCGATGGCTTGTCAATTTAATGATTGATATAATTAGACTTTTTATGGGATTTTTTCTAGAGTTATTGTTACCAACTAGAGTATTATGGTAGTAATTCTATTATAATGATTTATTATTTTTTTTAATATTTCTCTTACAAACATTTATTATACAATAATTTTGATCAACTAATTATGCCAAATTTATACGTTGAATGTGTAATTCAATTCTTTAAACTATAATTAATTACATAGTAATTAGAGAAAAAAATAATTAGTCTAAATTAGCTTGACCTTGTGAGCTAGAAGAAGGAACGATAAACTTTCAAGTCCATGTGATGTCAAAATGGTTATGCTTTGAATATATAACTTTAGATAATTCTAATTATATTCACAATCATTTCAATCTTTTGCTTCTATTATTTTATTTTTTTAATTCAAAAAATTTCTCATATTATATAATACTTCTATCCTTTTTGCATTCGTAGTGATGGGTTTATACTTTTTCAGTATAATAGTTTCAATTATTTTATAAAATAGTTTAAAATATGGTTAGATGCAACTAATTGTATTATTTTTAACTTTACTGCACTATTCTTTTCTCTTTTGTTTAGCTAAAAAAGGTTAATCTATTTTTTTGGTTTCCATTTTCCTTTTAATTCTCTTTGTCTACTAACAACTAATTTAAGTAATTTTTCTATTAAATGCTTATTAATAAAAAATATAAAATATAAAATATTATCTCAACTGGACATATTTTATCTTCCCTGTAAGTTTGATACTCTATTCATTATTTGGTTTCTGGAGAACTTAAGAAAGAAAAATGTTAAAGATCAAACTCACCTTTTAGATTTTAAACAGATCATTATTTTTTAATTGTTACATTCATTTATTTATAAAAAATTAAAATAGCTAAATTTTATTAAATGTATGAAATATAGATTTATTTTCAATATCTTACATATTATTATTATTATTATTATTATTATTATTATTATTATTATTATTATTATTATTATTATTAAGTAACTATATATATTTAAAATATATATAAAAAATAAACTCATACATTGTACAGGCAAAAGGACAAGTATATTCTTTTTTTTTTTTTTATAATTGCTACCCTTTTTAATACTCATAAGCATCTTCATAAGTATTAAAAAAAAGATATTTATGATGGTTTTTGTGAATGATTAGGTGTAACTTGTCTATTTTTTGAAATATGGAGGATTTGTAAGCTAGAATTAATAGTTGTTGGAGGAGTTGGGACTTGAACCCAATTGTTGTTAACCTCCTTTCAGCCAATTGTTGTCGAGATTGTTGTTAGGACTAAGAAACTAGAGAAGTTGTTAGTCCCAATTGACAATTGTTGGAAGAGTTAGGACTCTAACCCCAGCTGTTATCGGGGCCAGTATCCTTTTAAGCTAGTAATACTGGCTGAACATAGTCATTACATTTTTTTTTTGTATTTAGAATCATTACAAATAGAGGAATTAGAAAGTTTGAGACTCAAAATCATCACAAGTACAATGATTAGAAGGTATCATAGGGAAGTTAAAGAGGTGAAGTATTTATTGTGTGAAACTTTGAAAGACTCTAGCTACAATTTAACTATTTCTAAAACCTGATGTTTTTAGAATAAGATGCCACTCGAACCCAAATTGCTATGTTCGAGTTTAGGAACATAAATTTCCAAGCATAATAATTTAAGTTAAAATAAAAACTAGTTGGAAGAATTTTTTTGGGTCTGACATTCAATGAGCCATGTGGGAAAGCTCCTACCGTCATTCAATTTAATGGCTCTGGATTGCTGAATCATTTTCAAGGCTCCATAGAGAATAACACAGTTAATAAAGATAAAAGAGTTACTTATTTCATCCTCGGATGAAATATATAGTTTTGATAATAAAAAATTAATAAACAATTAAATTTTTTCATTTTTATTTATTTTTACACATAAAGCAACAAAAATAAAATGGGTGAATATTGAAATATTAATTCTAAGGATAATATGATAAAATAATTTTTTAAATATAAAAATGTTACAAATTAGCTTTGAAGACAACTCCAAAGAATATGTATTTTGGCATTTTTTATACAACATTCACCTGTTGTAGTAATTAATTTATAAATTTTTATCATTAATATTTTGATATAAAGATTCAAAATTTTTATACATAAACACTACTAGATAAAAACTTCTAACTTTCAGTTAAATTGAAGTCAAAATTCTGATAAAGAAACAAATATTTCACCCATTTTGGAGAAAATGAATAATATATGACATATCCTGATCATGTATAGGGTTGGAATGGCGAAATTGAGGGAGATGTGAGAGATGTCTACGTATGACTTTTTGGATTAGGGTTTAGTCTTTTTCCTGAAAATAAAATAGTCTCGTCTTGTTTCACTTTTGGTTCACAGACATTTTCGATCCATTGACTTGGGGGACACGTGAAAGGAGCGTTCACGCACAAGAATCCGAGGAAAGAAACTCCTCTTCTATGTTTCTCGAAGCTTGTAGCCTGCCACACTGTTGGAAGCATAAAATCTAGAGTAATTAATTACTTCTCCCAACTAGGATTATTTAATATTATTAGAGGAAAACTATGACCGATAAATCCAGTCTACTTTAACAACTGTTTTTAAAAACCGAACTGTTAAAAAATTAAGGGATTATAGAGATAGAGAAAAGGTTTGATGTGTGAGATAATTTTATTTTTTTAAATAATTATTCTCACATTATAAAATATCAGTAATATATTTATAGGATACAACAAAGTTCTACAAAAAATTTCTCTCAAATTTGTAAAATGAATCATTTATATAGAAAATAAAAAAAACATAACTTTTCACTAAATGGACACAACCATTCATAAATACATGCCTTTTAAAATAGACAGAATTATTCATAAAGCTATTTGTCACTTGAAAAAGACCCAATTTTTAAAAAAGTCATAGCTCTTTGAGTTCTAATTAATTTATGAAATTAATTAAATTCAAATAATCAAAATAAGTTTTTTATTCATGTGAAACTTAGAAACTACACGTGAAACTTAAAATGCTCCAACAATCCTCCACTAGTTTGTAATTTACACGTTTATTTTCACCAAATAATATATTATGCATACAAGAATGTATCTTTTGATTTGAACTTTCAATTAGTGTATATATCTCAAAGTTCTAATGAAATTATAAGTATCGCAAAGATTAGAACCTTAACTCTTTATATTAGAACCAGAGACAAGACACACAAAATACTCATCAAAATTTACTAGAGATTTTTCTTTTGAATTAGCACTATTATGTATGGCCTTTTGCTAATTCTGAGTTTTGTAATATTTATAAGAAGGTCTTCAATTTTCTTAATTGAAACGACACCATTTTCATATTACATGGGTTTAGTTTCACTGTTAATTTGTCTCAGTTACTTATAGACACAAATTACGATAGCTCCATTAAGAGAACAAACTCATCCTAGCTATTAATCGTAGCAACTGTTTGTACTAACTTCAAAATTACTTATTTAGTGCACACAAGCACATAATTGTAACTTGTGTTTTACCCATTGAACTTTAGAATTAGTGTCTATCTATTTTAAAGTTTGTTCCCCATTACAGGTAGAGGTGGGACCTAGGCTGGGGCCGAACCGGAAGTCAAACCCGGCATGACCAGGTCGACCCGCCCCGCCCCGCCTCGGCAAAAGCTTGCTAAGATATGGGCCCGAGAGCAAGATGAGGTGTAAAACAGACTGCTCTAGACTA
>KK899925.1:36398-76234 GCA_000696445.1 Aquilaria agallochum | reverse complement strand
CCGCCCCTCCCCGCCCCGCCAGACTGGACTGGGTCTGGCGCCCAATGGCTTCTACGCACAACGGAAACCTGCGAAAAAGAAATTTCAAAATGGGTTAATTACATAACGGTTTTCTATTCCAGTATCGACCGTCTCATCCAAGGCAACATTTAGGTTGGAAAACGGGTGATATCACAGAAACGATCAAGATTGACACCCAACGAGATAGAAGTATGCATGTGCAACCGAGATTGATGCCTCATAGCACTCCGGCAGCAAGACCAAAAGAGTTCGGATGAGGAGGTGATATCAGATACGGAGACTTGAATTTTTTTTTTCAATCATACATATAGTTTGTATTTGATCTAATTATATTGTTCAGCACAGATCATAGGTTTCTATTATTTATCATTTTCGGAATATTTTTGTCATTTCAAAATGTAAGACCCGTTCCAATTATTTGTAAGTACCATTTGGTTTTTTAACTTAATAAAATTTATACCGAATATAGTGTTTTTTTTTTAAAAAAAATATTTATAACATATATAATTAATTATGTTTCTAATTTTTTTTAAAAAAAAACTTCAAACCCACCCCGCCCCGCCCCAGACCCAGCTTGGGACCGCCTCGCCTGTGACCGGGACCAGCCGGTCCTGGGTCGGGCTGACCCGGTTCCCACCCCTAATTACAGGTGCTTTATATTGAGAATTAAAGTCTCATTTCTCTCATTGTAGAGATAACCAATTCTTTACCCAGTTAAGGCCATATTTTACATAAATAAGAGTGATTACTCTAGCAATATTAATCATGGACATAATCATGCTATACACTAATATGTCTAAACTTTCCATTACAAATTCCACTATATACTTCCAGGGTAGTAGTCTAACATAGTGCAAGGAATTAGCGGCGTCAATTATGGTTACAACTCTTTTTCAAATAACAATATTTAAGTCATTCTAATTCATTGTCTCCAAGAACCAAAGTGATAAAACTTTTGATATTAGTCAGTAAGGCAAATTTGTTTCATAGATGCCAAATTTATAACAATTTAACAAAAAATAAATAGCCACCTGTAAGTGGTTTTGTTTTCATTAGTATTTCTCACTCAATTTTCATAGCATATCCTTCTAGCACTGACAATAAATTTGAATAAAACAACTTCAAATCTTTTATTCTTTTAAAATATCCCAAAACTCTTAGAATTATTTTCCAATGTTCTTTGCCATGTTTTCTTGCATATAGCAAACAATATATACTATATCTAGTTCTATACAATTTATGGCACTGCACACCAAACTACCAATAGCATTTTCATTTTTTTAGTAACAATTTAGTTAATATTATTTGACGATTTCATGAGCCTTAAATATTTGTGGTGTCTGACCCAATCAAATTGAAGTAAAGTTAGCTCACCCAATCATGGGGATATTTCATTCTGGTCCAATTGTATAAATCCCACACAACTTATTGTAGCAAAAAAGCAGTCACTATTAAAGATTCACATGTGGCTTTCTATTGTTAAAATTCATCATATTTGAACTAATCCAAAATAAATCTTTTCCAATTTCATACTCCGCAAACAATAAAAGAATGATTAGTCATAATGTAGAGCCAAACATGTACTAATTGGATTAACTTGCTAGTATCAAAATATCACATAACAATGATTGGGGTGCCTTGTTTGTAGAAATTCTATAACCATATAGCCATTTTAGTTTCCTACATGTGAATTCTAACTTCAAATCAAGAAATATTAACCATCTCTATTGGATAATTGTCTTTAGAATGTTAGAAAAATAAGAGAGGGTGGAGACAAAAAAAGACTTTGAGGTATGAAATAATTTCATTTTCTTAAAGGCAATTATTTCCTCACTATAAAGTACTAGAAATATACCTATAGGATACAACAAAGCTCTATGAAATTTTTTTCTCAAATTTGTGAAATGACATGAGAGGGAAAAATGGAAAAAACACAATTCTTCACCTAATAGACACAACTATTCATAAATATGTGTCTCTTGGAATAGACACAATTATTTATAAATATATGTACTACTTACAAATGACACAATTGTTAGAAGAGTCACAACTCTTTGAATTTTAATTAATTTATAAAATTAATTAAATTCAAATAATCAAAATACATTTTTTTTATTTTTTTAAAACTTATAGACTACACATAGAACATAAAATGCTTCAACATGATCTATGCTTTAAACCGTCAAAGTTTTCGGGTCACAGTCCAATCGATTAAACTGTTAGTTCATTGTCCTTTTGCATTTGTATTGTATGAGTATTGGATGACATGACAAAAATGAAAAGAATATGACTAAAATGAAACTTTTTATATAACAAAAAAATTAAGTTTGTATTTTACTTAAAATATTAAGTTATAAACCCCAATACAATTAGTTTCTATTTCACCTCTCTACACCCTTTTTGTCCTCTTTTTCATTCCTTTGGTAATTTCTCTCGTTTTGTTTTGTTTTTTTTTCATTTTTCCCTCTCATTTTCTTTCCTCTCTCTCTATCTTGTTTTTCTTTCTGTTGCTTCTTTTCTCTTTTTCGTCCTCTTCTTCTCTCATTTTCCTTTTTTCTTTCTGTCGTTGCGTCTCTCTTTTGTCCCCTTTCTTTCATCTCTCCCTTCTTTTGTTTTCTTTAGTCTTCTTCTTCCTTTCATCTTCTTTTTTTTTTTATTGTTTTTTTTTCCTCCTAATTTTATAATTCTTAAATAATAGTTTTAGACTGCTGATTTGTTTCAGTTTGATGGTTCAACAGTTATAAGTGTTTTGGTCCTTATTTTGATCCCTTTTTTTTACTAAATACCAAATGAGCTAATAACTGAGTTGGTGGTATATCTGATTCATGGTTGAACCAGAATTGGTCCAAGCCGTTTTCAACAACACTGACTTAAACAAGCAAGCAAACAAAAATTTTGTAGCTACAAATAAAGGTTACTTAAGCAAAACAAACCAAAATTTGTTGTTAAGTGTTATTAAAAAAAAAACTAAAAACAAAAAATAATTTAATTTTAATTAATAACAGGCTTATGATGTCGACAACCAACTGGATAAATCCTTAAACAATAAATATTTCAATTGAGCTTGAAGTAAAGAAGTGCATCTAACCTTTGACGAACAATGTGTTTTTTCTTTTATAATTGCGCGCCTTGATGAACTGGCTTCATGTGGATCCGTTGGTCTGCGGTTGGTTGGCAGTTTTTCCTGGTAAAGTTAGTTGCTCCAACCCTGTTTTTATTTTTTATTTTTTTTAACTTTCTTACGCATATGATATGTTGCTGTTGCCTTTTTTTAATTAACTTGATAATACAGTACCAGTAGTATGTTATTTATTATTCTTTACCTAAAAAGTATGGCCAACTTGTAACATGTTATTGTGCCTTAATTCTTTACCTAAAATAGTCAACAATTTGCTCCTTTGGCGACGTCTTACGCTACCCACCAATTCCAATTAATCCATCCCACTCATCAACCTTGTTAATGCATTAATTTCCTTTTCAATTCCCCAATATTAACTTGATCACCTGCACTTTCAAGCAACATCTGGCGTTTGGTTATGAATTATTTTATAGCCTTTTTTTCTCCAAGTGTTTAATTTTCGTATAAACACTGTTTAATATTATTTTCGAGTAAGTCAAATATGTGTTATACGCCTTATGTCAATATATATTTATATTTTAATATTATATTCATAGTATAAACAAAATATAAATACGTCAAATCCTACTTCCGCCAAAATTAAATTTATTTATAGACTAGATGATAGATATGTATGAAATTAGTGTATAAAAAAATTGAGAGATATGTACAGATTATGTGTTGAGACATATATATAAATAAGATCACATATCCTAAAAATATGCATGAATGTGTCAAAATGTATGAGTTCAACATTTTATCCTAAAAATACGTGTGAATGCATCAAAATGTGTTTTCTACTAAAATTTAGAGATATGTACACATATTCAATATATATATAAAAAAAGTGAGAGATACCGTAAAGAAAACACAGTGAAGGATATCAACAAATTTTAGGAGACCCCATACGTAAATAAAATCATATAAAGTATTGTTAATATATTCAACTGTATATATAAGCTTATGCTTTAATATTTTCATAGGCATTATTTTATAAATTATTCATATTATTCGTCTCGTGTGTGTATAAAATTATATTTATTTGAAATATTTTCATAAATGAAATAAAAATTAGTTCTTCAAATAAATAAAATAAAAAATTAATTAGTAGTAAAACAATATAATGATATGTACAAATTGAAGGATAAATATGTATGAATTTGATGTGCAAATAAAGTTAATTAGGAATATGAACCAATCAATTAAGCTGTGTGTGTATCTTATTTTTGCTCCCATTCATCGACGACCATGTCCCAGGAGCACCTACCACCGCCCTTCACCATTAATCGAGGAGACATGCTCGCTAGCTCTATCCCCCTGTGTTCCAGCCATGATCCTGCTTCCTGTAGCTATCGCTAGGCATCACTTGGGAGCTGATGACTTAGTCTGCCACCAAGTCTAGGCAATTGTTGCCGACAAAGAGAAGCAGAAACCAGCAACTGAAGAGGGGGAGGGACATGGCAGGGATTGGGACTTTTAACAAGGGAATTTTTGGAATTCCGGGCTATGAAATTGGGCATATTTTACATCGACCCATTAACGTTTTCCATTTGAACGGGGAAGTTCTCTGGAATTCAGAAAATAAAAATTTTACACTTCCTTATGCCAAGTCACATTATGCTCAAGCTTCTATCAAATAAAATTAGGAGAAGAAAAATGAAAAATTTTCCCAATGAAATGCTTCATTTTATTTTTAAAAAAAAAACTAGTATTTTTTAATGTTTACGGAGCTCTCCATATATGATGAGAAATATGATTTACTCTCTTTAATTAAATTATGCAATAATACTTGTACCCTTTCATCGAAGAAAATATAGATAAAAGAAAATTTATTCTCTCTCGTTCATGCTTTTGGTGGAAGCTTAAGTTTGAGTCATCAATCATATTCTCAACTCTCCACTAGTTGATCATCTCTAATACTCGCAACCAGCAACTTCGTTATTTTTGGCTTGAAATTAAAGGAATTCAAGCTGATTTATTCAGGTGATGAAGCTATATAAATAATTTAATACAGAAATTTGTAGAATATTATAAAACTGATAACTTGATTGGTAACATCGATCATTTTGTTGCAAAATCTTGAACATATAGCCCTTCCACTGTTGCACATGATCTTCGGGTTAAATAAGTTAAACAAGAAATTAAAGGAAAATTGTGATGATTTGATAGATTGATGGTTTATAAATGTAGTGTTAATTAATTAAGAATGATTAAGATTATAAAAAGCATGTGGCAATACATGTGCACACATGAACCGATTTGGGGAACTAAATGAAGCATTCGAAAGGACACTGGACCATGTATGTCTATGGGCTACCATGTGATCTAACTGCCTAGCACTTGACATGGATTTATAGCAGACATCATTAGAATCCCCCTAATTTATTACACATTCAACTCTAGCAGCTCCCTTTTGATATCATAAATCATAAATTAATAAACCAGTACTAATAGAATATTGGAGTATTAAAATTTGTATTTTTTCCATCAATGCGGATAGAGAATGTGTGTGTGTGTATGCGCGCGTGTACATACATACGTATATATGCCCTTTTCATACACACAAGTAGTAGCTCTAATGCTCTTTATACCTCTTAAATATTAACTTTTTACTCCATTACAAACAGTATTGGAAGTTTAGTAATGTGGTGTGTTGGAAGTTTGCGAATGCTATATATCAATTATAATCGGCATCTTGGACAGTATTTTTTTTCTTGTTAATTTGCACAAATTGGTGGGTCGATCTCTTTGTTGTTTTTCCTTAAAAAAAAAGAAAAGAAAAGAAAAGAAAAGAATTTTAAGTGACTTGTCCATTTCTGAGTAATTATAAGACCAATTGTCTTGTATTTTGGTCATAATTAATCGACATAATAATAATTGGATGGAATCTAAACCTCCAAAGACTTTCACAATGAATATGTGAATTCGTGAAAAGAAACGGTCGAATTCAATGAATTAAACAACAGATATTGCTTTTACATGTGCACTTGTAATCCATCAAAAAGTATGCTCTCACGCACCACGATTTAGTTGTTGAGTCGTCTTTCACACTGGCCTGAGATAAATTAAGAACAAAATTAGTTTAATCAATTAGACGTATAATAAGACCTTAATTATCATTATCTCACAGGCTGAAGATTTCATAGGAAATGGTCTGCTCATGTCATGTGCCCGAAATCCGAGCAAAGATTTGAAACTCACTCGTTCTTCTTGGCTATGCATGTGTCAGGTTGATTAATCACATAACTAATTAAACTGCTCCTAATCTAATCATCAAACCCAAATGATTAGCAAGCCATAGTATATGAACGAGCTCTTTAATTAGGGCTAATTATACGCCTGATCATGTGATCTTCCGAATTATTCAATATCACCTTTTTCCGCGATTTCATCCGGGGATGGTGCAATTCCACCAAACTAATTAATAAGTTTGCCTTCCACTCTTTAGAAACAGTTTTTATGATTAATGTTATAGCTCTAAATAATTTATTTAACAATGAAAATAAAATAACTAAAGTTAAAAACTAAAAGCTACTATTAGATAGTTTTTTTAAAACTATAAAACCACTAAAGTTAAAACCTAGAAGCTAATTCCATACAAGGCCGTAATTATATATTCCATCTATAAACTTGTACAAGATCGAGCAAGTTATCAGTTTGCAACTCACAACTCATTAAATATTAACTCCTAAACTTTAGAAAATTTCACAAATTAGTCCAACATTTACTGCAAATGGATGACAAGGTCAACTCATTAAATGCCTCCGATCCTAGAGCCCCTTTACCTTTGATTTTTTAGCAAAAACCCAAAACTTTTAGATCTAACAAAGTCACTAGCTTTCTCAATTCACCCAAAAGTTAACTCAAACGTGACTCGACACACTAAACTAGTTACGAGTGTACGAGTGCACTTTCTTCGTAATGATCATATCCTAAACACTGAGAAGCTGGCATAGTTTTGGTCTGAGAAGTTTATTTAATTAATTAGAGTCCACTGTTTTCAATGGACATGCGTCAATAGCAATTCATTCTTGCTATAAAGTTGCTGAAAGAAGAGTAATGGCCAGAACTACTCTTAATTTAAAAGGTGTGCCTGTCTAACTTCCAAAAGACTTCATCTTATAGAGAAAGGATTGTATCTTTTCCCTCTCGAAGCTTTCAAGATTTCCATGAAAGAAAAAAAATGTGAATCTGTGTGTTACTTCAAATTTGTGCAATCTTTAAGATCTGAATCTTTGCCCATTTAGATCTCTTGCTCATATCGAAACTCAAATTGTTGTTTCTTCAAATTAAAAAGAAAAATGGCAGAATATGGAAGGCAAAAGCTTGTCCAAGACCCTAAGATGAAAACAGTTCAATTGAGGACTTCCCGTGCGGGGGTTGAGATCATGAATATTGGAAGAAAGAGAGAACTGTCTTTTATCCGCCTGATGCCACAGAGGAAGTAGCAACAAAAGATTAAATGCTCCCCAAGTCGAAGAGGAAAAGTGGTACCACGCTGGACTTGACCAATTACAATTAGGGTCCATATTTGGATCCGGCTGGCACAAAAGATCGGCCGGCTCACGAAGAATTCTAACAAAAGAAGAGTTTTAATTATAGAAGGTATTTAATAGGAGCAGATTTCAAGGATCAGGAGAATTTTCAATTTTCTTCGAGATCAAAATAAACTCAATTGAAGAGCAATTTTAGATGTGACCGGGTTTAGTATGTTGAGTCACAATTTGGTTTGGTCTAGATTGAGGAAGATATTTCTTTTTGTTAGATCTATATACATTCACATGACTATAATGGCCGTCATAATATGGTCTTTTAGCCCAACTGATTCCTCTTAATATCCCCTAACTCATATATTATATTTTATCTTAATCCCTTCCATTAGTTTCTTTATTATCTTCAATGAAAGTTACTTATGTGGTACACATATTACCACGTGGCCTCCCCTTTCACAAGAATAAATAACTATATTAGAAGAACAAGAAACTTAAGGCTAAAATTGATGCAAACACATAATTTTAGGGACCTAAAATGTAGATAGCCCAATTTCATCTCCCTCCCCAAAAGCATCAGTAGTAGCTCCAGCTCCAGCTCCACCTCATCGTTTCCCTTTACGCCGACACCAGCAGCAACCTCTTTTGGCTCCTGTTCCCATCAAGTGTATCATCTATGAATCAAAGCTAGTGTTGTCAAAGCTAGCCTTGACCGACTGGTTGGACCGTAAACTTGTCACCCCATAAGCCCGGTCAATGGTCAATTATGTATTTTGTTAAAACTGGAAAAAATTGCTAAAAACTGGTGAACCATCAAACCGGAATAAACCAACAGTTCAAAACAATTGTTTATGTATTGTTAAAACAGAAGAAGGGGAAAAAGAAGAGACAAGACAAAAGTAAAAGAAGAGGAACAAAAGAAGAACAGAAGAAGAGACAGAAACAAGAAGAAAGAAGAACATGGGCAGATAGAAAGAAGAAGAAGAAAAAAAAAGAAGAAGAAGAAGAAAGAAAATTAGTGTGTAGGGGAGACGAAAAGAAGAAGACCGAAAAAAAAAAAGAAGAAGGAATCAGAAAAGGAGGCAAAATAAAAGTTAAAGCTGAACAAAACAGACAAAGAGATAAGGAAAGTCAGCTTGATGGCTTGTTGAAAGAGAGCTTAGTTAGGGTTTGTAACTTAATAATAAGCAAAATGCAACTTAGTCCTTATATTATGCACAAATTTCATTTTAGTCATTTTTCTAAATTTTTTTCATGCCACTCAATATTTTTACATTACAAATAGAAAAGAATAATGAACTAATGGTTCAATCAGTTGAATTAGTTAAATCGTGACTTGAAGACTCTAGTGGTTTTTTGGTTTTAAAAACACCGATCAAAAGCCTCTTCTTTCTTGTCAAATTTGCAAGAAAATATTCAACTTGGGCAGGCATATACATCTGTGCGGCATCAATGATGATGACGATGACCAAGTGAGCGATTCCAACCTCATCCCTATTTCAACCGACTGATGCATGTACGTCCTTCGAAAAAACCCCAACTAAAGGTGTACGGCCGCCCCAATTGCACCTCCAGTAGCAAAGAGGAAGATCTCACCAACAATTTGATGATGTTGTTAGGCACCTTCGCTGAGCAGGATAAGTATATATAATGCCTCTACCAGCAAATAGGATGAGAGAATTAGAAATTATATAGAGTGCTTTGGCCCTGTGGCTGACAAATCTAAAGATGTGGCAAATAAAGGGTATGAAATCTGAATCCCAAAATCATCCACCAAACTATAGTTATTAATTTTCCATGGTTTTTGTATCTAGTTTCAATTGATTGAACTTCTTGTGATCTTCTTTGATATATGTGAGACCTTCCTATTATTTTCTTTCTATTATCTGGTCAAGCCAAGCCTCTATATTCTCTACCATCACACTGTCCATACACTTCTTTCCCACCTAGCAACAACGGTGATTCCCCTTCTGTGTTTGGCTTGGTTTGCATCAAACCAGAAGGAAATGGGAGTGGCTCCGACGAGTTCACATGTGATGATAAAAAAGATATACAAAATATTGAGGAAACTTCACAACATAGTTATGAAGCACGCTCTCGCTGCGAAAGAATCTATTGTTCCCAATAGGAGCAATAATTAAGGAAAAATATGTAGTTTTGGTTGATGCATTTGAAGTCCCAAAGATTATATATTTGTGTCAGTTTTAATATAAAGTTTCATATTTATTTGTATAACAGAGTCATCTATTATAACTAAAGAAGGCCACCATGACAGTGTGGCTCTCAAAAAGGCCAAGTCAACAACCACATCAACAACTTTCATCGAAGCTAACTGAGAAACTGGCAAAAGAGACTAAGATATGACATAAATTAGGGAATTTAAAAAAGCACGAGTTGAGATAAGGCATCACATTAGGACAATGGTTATAGTTAAAGAATCATATATGAATTTTACCCCTAAGAAGGTAGAGGGCTGTAGTATGTAGAGGCATTTTGAGCCAATACCATTTATCATGTACTGTATTTTTGGCTAAATTGAAAACTTTTACAAAGTTTAGGGGCTAGTATTTCATAAGTAGTGAGTCGTGGGTTAACTCCAGGAGTTGCACAAGTTCAAGGGCCAAATGTATAGTTTGTTCAATATAATTTTCAAATTAAGTTTCGCTGCTATTAATTTTACGATGTTTATACGTACCGAAAGTTTGCATAATTGGTTTTTAGAATGGGTACACATAATCACGTTATAAGTCAAAGTTAATTAGTAGAGAGGAGGGAATATATATTTTAATTTTTAGTGGAGCTGGTTAAGGAAAAATGCATCCAACAATTTTCAAATTTCAACTGCCATCCCAGGCTAACATAAAATACATAAATGATAAATCTGCAGGTTTACGGTTGACCATTCAAGTAAGACCTTCGGCTCGTTCTGTAATTATAAAAGTCGCTTAATTATTACTCCTCGTCTCATATTCTTTCAGACTTTACTGTTGACAGTAATTGATATATGATTTTTTTTATTTTTCAACATTTATATATATAAATAATAAATAAATAAATAATTATAGTTTTTAAATATATTTTTATAACAAATAATAATATGAATAAATTTAATTCAAATATAAGTAAAAAAAACGTAGAATGTTTCAAATAATAGAGAATAGAGGTAGTAGTTTTTATGATGTGAAAGTCTAAAAATTAAGTTGGACCATTAGGTTTTTTCCCCGAATTTTTAGTCTTAAAAAATGTAAGAGTTTGAAAATTAGGTTGGACTATTACCTTGCTAATCTTAAAATTTGTAAGAGTTTAGAAATTAAGTTGGACTATTAAAAATTCTATCTTCAATTAATTATTATATTTACTCAATATATTGACTTTTAAATGAAGTCAGTTTTAGATAGAAAATATAAAAATAAAAATAAAGTATTTTAAATTAAATTTACTTAAGTTAAAAATAAAAATAAATTGGGGTGTTAGTTTTTATGATGAGGACACACTAATCACATCATTGGTCAGAGTTAAAAAAGGGAAAGAAATTGTAAAGGAGAAAAAGGGTGTGCAATAACTTTTAAACTTCTTCTTATAGTCTCATCCAAACAGTATAACTTCACAGGGTCCACAAGTAAAGTCATTAAAGTTGCGCAAATTACTTTCCACGATGTGCATTATGTAATGAGTTCCACCCGAATTTAATCCACTGTTTTATTCTTTTAACATTGGAGTGAATCATTATGAATTTATTCATATATATTTGAAATATTGTGCGTGTTTATCATTAAATTTATAGGCTTCTATATATGTCCATTGTCCATCTACTTTTCGTGAAAATCAATAGTTGCCAACAATTACATATATTGATATTAAACAAACTGCTACAATATATTTTTCCCAAAAAAAAAAAAAAGTGAACATTTTACCGAGCTGAAGTTAATTACATTAATTTCATAAAACTTTGTGGTTATAATCTCATACAAGTAGATACATGATCACTAAACATGGTTTGTCTGCTAACTCTTTATGTGAGTGGTAGGAGGTTATGCCGGGCGGGATTTCTTTCTGATCAGCTGGTTGTGAACCCCTGCTCTTGATAATACTATTCAAAAAAAGGGCAAAAAAAAAAAAAGTAGACACATGATCGTGATCATATTATTGCCTAGACAGACTTGGAATGGTTTAGGTCCGTTCACTTAGTCCGCATTTCAAAATCTTGAAAATAACGGGTCAATCAACTTTTTTGCGACCCCAAAATATTCCCCATACCTGAACCGATCGAAACAATATTTAGTGGGATGCCTACATATCATTTACAAACGATCTATCAGTAAAAGATTATTAACGAATATATAAAACCAGATTTGAATGTTTTGGAGTCAATTATTTGATCTCATCATATTAAATAGATTACTTTTTTTGACCAAAACTAGGAAGATTAATTAGGTAGGCAATTTAGTTATAGCGTGGCAATATGTCGAACATATATAAAACTTTTTCATACTTGTAAACCCTATGTTTTTTTTCCAATTTTTCAACTAAATTGTAAAAGGAGAAATTTTGTTTTGCACAAATGAAAAAATTGAATCTTGGTTCTCTAAAATAACTTGTTAATGGTCAGCTGGCAATCTACTTTAAAATGTCCAAGTCCAATTTCATCTGCCAATTGCCTTCTATATGTATAAACAGGCGGTTACTTATATTATGATAATTAAGTGGCATATGTGTTTAATTAGATTTCATTTTCATATAAATTCCATGAGATAATTATTGATTATAGTTTAATCTCCGCGTCGATCATGCTTCAACTATTGGAGATGAGACTAGAAAAATAAACACGCTTATTAATTAATAGCGTCTTATTAATTACTGCAGCTGTGGAAAAGTGGGATTAGGAAAAGAAAAAGTTTGATTATAAAATGATTAATGCATGGTGCATCAGCATCGAACGGTAGTTATAAACTTATAATTGTGTGGCGGATCTTCCCTAATAAAATATATGGCCATAACCACTTCAGTTTTGTTTTATATTAAGTTTTAATCAAATCGTTAAATTAGTAACTCCATCTTCTATATCCATTTAAAAAAGGGACGGAGGATTTTCGTTAAAAAAAATATATGGGTTTTTGTAACGACAAAAGTATTCGACTCATAATTGACACGTGGAGGTGTCCACGCACCAACAGAAAAAGAGATGAGGGAAGTTCATTTTTAGTCCTAAAAATTATTCTGCTTTTTTGTTTGAGACCTACATCTTTTAATTTCACCAAACAAGTCCTGTAATTTTGTTTAAATATTAACAGTTAGTCTTATATTTTTGAAAGAAAGTTATAGAAAATAAGTAGGATTCATAGATGGAGAAACTGATAATTTAAATGATTTATTAACTGAGAAAAAACATTTCATTGTTTGAATTTATTCAAAGAAATATACCATGTAGTTTAAAGAGTGAATTAGAAAAATGGTTTAAACAAAATGATCAGTTCTAGGACTGACTTTTTATTTATGCAAAACTTTACCACTCATTTAAAAAGGTGAAAAAATTTAGTATTATCTGTTTGTATAATTGTAAAGTCTTATGACTCATTCAAAAATTTGAAAAGCTTTTGGATAGAAAATAGAAAAGTTTGTGAAATTTTAGGACTAAAAGTGTATTTTCCTGCACAAAAGACACAGCGAATGGTTGATGAGGGATCATATAGTAACGTGGTGGCCAAATAGATCGACCGTTAACGTTTTCTTTTTTGGGGAACTAAATTAAATTGGAAGGGTATTGTTTATTACATATATCCACTTTTTTTTTGTTCCTTTCGAGTTAGGGTCAGCAATGACCTAAGGCATGTCCATTGATCTCTCTCCTTCGATCCCACCCTCAATAACCTAATAAAAATAGTGGAAATAAAAATGGGTTTGAAGATATGGTTGTTAACTTGTATGCTAGACAATGTCACTCCATCGAAGAAGGGGAGATGGGAATCTATACCTACAAACACACTCCATCAACATAAGTATTTAATTTATTTTATGGCTTCAGTGCATGCTCACTTCTTTTAACTTTGTGAACTTAGGGAGTTGGTTTTTTAACTTTAACTCAGTACAAAAATCATACAAAGTGTTCCGAAAAGTGTGAACGGAGAGCTGGAGTGAGAGTGAGAAAGTGTCATATTTTAAATTTTAAGTAAATAAAAATGATCCAAGTAAAGTGGATACGAGGAGCAATCATCTTGTAAAAAAGCTAAATGACCAATGTAAAACTAGAGTAAATAAAAAAGTGATTTCTTTTTTGCTTTCTAAAAAGTCAAACAAAATATAAACTTTTTGATAACCCAAAATTTCTCTAAATAATTTTTTATGAATTATTATTTAATTATGGAAACAATTTATTTAGTTAATTTTTATCAAAAAATTTGGTACATTAATCCATTAGTTGGGTGCGAGTAAAAATATTTAACTTACCGCTAGGTTTGTAATCTTTCCTACAAGTGAGTGACTAACTTTCATTTACAAAGTTGGTGAGCTAAGTCATGCTAAAGCAAAATTAGGGGCCAACATACAAGTAGAGACTGATCATTCATTAAAACACATGTGATGTCTGACCAAGGTTTGTTAGCTTGAAAGGCAGTGGAAGACAATAGACACATGCATCCAAAAATAAAGTTAGAGGTATCTAGAGTTATGTATTTAGAAAAATCCTCTAATACTTAAGTTAGAAATAGGATCGAGAATAAGAAGTTTATTGGAAATTTTGAGAAGTGGCACAAACATACATTGGATCTCTGTAGTTTAAGGCTAGAGTAGCATTTAATTAATATCAAGCAGGAGCTCTTAACAACCTTGGCTTCAAATGACGTTATTTACATTACTAACCTCTAGTTCCTCTAGGGCTCCATCCCCTGTCCTCCGATCCTCTGTTGGATCCGCAATAACTTTTGGTCCTGGGGTCTATTAGTGTCCTTTTGATGACTCTCTGCTCCATCCTCTAGTGACTACGAAGGGCCCTTTGGATCTCCCATTGGAATTGCTGGGTTGCATTGAATTGGTCATTGATTATCGTGGAAGCTTTTCTTCTTGTTGGATCACAAGGTAGATGAGGCAGATTAGCCTTTCTATCCTAGCATCCATAATGTTGGTATGAGTTCTTAGTGTCAACAGGGGGAAACCAATCAACCCCTATTTCAGTACCAGCCCAGACCTCCTTACCCTAGCTTCATTTTGCAAACGTGATCTCTACATCTCAACCACCGTTGTATGTGCCTTTTGCCAAAAACAACAACAAGTTGCTACCTAATCAAGGTTTGTGGACGCGGAAAGGCAATTATGAAGGCAAGAGAAGCCTATAGCCAAAGATAAAGCTAGAGGTCCCTAGGGTTGTGTGTCCATGAAAAACCCTCTGATTTTTAAGTCAGCAAAATAATTGAGAATAAGCTTATGGTGGATTTTTAGAAGTGACACGAAGATACTCAAGGTTTCCCCCAAGATCCTTTTTAGAGGTATGGTAACTTGTGTTCTAAATCAAGAGCTTCACTTCAACCTGGATTGTAACCCTATTGTCTAAAGGATATAGGAGATTTTAATTCCTATTTGATCCTAGACTCTTTATTACAAGCCTATACCAGCTTTTTAAATGTGCCCATGAATATAACTCCAATAAGTTCAAGTTATGGACTAAAGCCAATGTGATATCACAATGGGAAAAATGTCATTCAGTGGTAATTCCAAGAATAATAATAATTTGAACTTGAGGAACTTTACTCTTATTCCTAATAAGTATTTTCATGAATCTCATTACTAGTTTTAAAATATAGAAGCAATGTTTAATGATTTATGTATGCAGGAGCAACATAATAATTCCTACATCTCATTGAATTTATCAATTTTCACTTTTCTCCTGTCCGAAAACGTGTATTTCCTAAAACACCTAGTAACAATAGAATTTGGATAAAATGCGCCATTAGTTTCGAACGTTTAATTTCCATTATATATTAGTCATTCTTTTGCATATAGACATGGAAAATTGATTTATGTAGATAAAAAGTTTATAACTTAAATGAACATTAACTGTAAAAAACTAAAGCATAAGTTGAATTTACTAAAATATGGTTAACGAATAATTTTGAATTCATTAATTCAAACTTAACCAACAGATGTCAAATTTTTAAAATCTAAATCAGACGTTTAGATCATTATCTTCTCATAACTTAATCTAAGCAATAATTTTCTGACAAGTGATGAGTTATTTAAATTATTAATTTTTTTATTTCTAAAAGTTAAATTTTTGTATCAACTCATTCTTATACATGCATATGGATCAACAATCATCGAATTATAAATGTTTGGACGAATATGCGATGGCATAAGGGTGAAGACTTCTTTAATGGTAGCTAAAGTTTTTGGGGAGTTGTAAGGTAAAATAAAACATGACTAGGATCCCCTACCCGTAGAGTAATAATTTATGGCTATTGTGGTGAGGGGGAAAATCAATAAGTTGTAGTCTGACAAGGCAACAATGGCGTCAGATTCTGGACCTAACCATCACCGGCTACCGTGGTGCTAGCAATCTACTCCTAGGGAAAGCAATTACCAACCAGATTCTCGTTCGAGAATGTACCAGAAAATCACATTAAATTATTACCCCCCTTACAACAATAATTGATCAGGTGTGATATTGTTAGAATTAACGGGATTAGACGTATTCAACTCAACTCTTTGTTTCATAACTAAAATATATGGTAAACCGAAATTTATACTTCGATTTTCTATTCGATCATTTGTTTTGAGGGGAAAAAAATTAGTTACCAAAATAATCGAATTTGTCAATAAGTATGTAATATTTGAACTTCATGTGTTCACTTTGGTGGATGTGCATAGAATGGAACACCGAAAATATTAACAGTTGTGGGGTGTGAAAATTATATATATAATTTTAGAATTTGTTATTAATTTTGGGGATAATTATGATATTTTTGTTAGGATATTACAAATTTTCAAGCATAAAATCTCTTTATTGTTCCTATTGTTAACAGATTCAAATCAATTCCAATTTTTCATTTTGACAATAAAATTTAATATTCTAACTGATGTCAACAAAAACATAGACTGACCAATTTATATGCAAACATAGCACAATTAGACACAAAAAAATCATTCATAAACACCAGAACAACAATACATGGTTTGACTAACGCACAGTCCAAGCATAACACTTAAATGAGCACTAAAGAAAAAAAAATACAAAATAAAAAAATAAAACAAAAAACACCTAATCCAATATTATGATATTACTCATTGTTGTTTCAAACTTATAGCAACGTATTTTTAGGAGTCGTCACCAATTCATTTACACATAAGTTGATTGGATACCATAAAATGGTATACAGAAGTTCGAGGGATTTAAGAGTACGGTTACACTAAAATAACTTTATTTTAGCACAAAAAAATTGGCACATTAGTTTGATTTAAATTTTGTTTTTCTTGATTTGAAATATTTTCATTAATTTTTCAAACAATAAATCCTAATCGAACCACCCGGATATGGACCCTTAAACCATACTCCTTAATTTTGTTTGTTTAATATAATTTTGAGATTTCCAAACCGTAGATTCTATCGGACCACCTGGATAAGGAACCTAAAGACTTAATTTATTTTTTATCTTTATTTATCTTTTAAATATTTTAGTTAATTATCAATCCAAACCATAAATACTATTGGATAGTCATATATGGATTTTGAAACTTATTTTAAATTATCATCCTAAATTCATCCTAGGGTTTTATTAAACCCACAAAGAATTGAATTTTCCTAAGTATGATTTTTAAGATGCATTATGTAAATTAAATGAATTTTAAACTTATAATAGTTAAAAAAAGTCATCTATCTAACCTAAACCTGCAATTATGCCTAATGTTAATCACTAAACTATTTCACAGTTCTAACAAATGAAACAAGCAAATAACAAATAAAAGAAATAAACAAAAACATTGTTGTCAGTTACTGAATTGAAAAACAAAGATAGATAAGGACCAGAACAAATGAAATTAAAGGACCAGGGGCCTAGGTGTGCATTTTACCAAAGTTAGGCAAATTAACTAGATTAGATGAACCGCAACTGGGTTAGGTTCACGGGTTGTAAACCAGGTTCATTCTCGATTCTCTGTTCTTCGGCAACATCGGGGCGAATGGCGACCTGGACTTGGATGAGGAGATAGCGCCGTAGGAGCGAAGCCAGGATTTTAAGTTAAAGGGGGCCAGACTGCATTTTAAAAATACTAAAAATTAAGGGGGGCCATAGTAAAGATAATGGAGTGTTTTAGCTTTATTTTTACATATATACATGGATAATATATATAATTTATAAAAAATTAGGGGTGCTGGTTGTCTCCGCCACGGTGGCAACCCTAGGTGAGACAAAAACGGCCATCGGTGTCGTTGAGGCAGCGGCAAACAAAGATTGGAGAGAACGCGATCCTCGTACTCTCCTTCAATCGGCGTGGGCAACTGTCGTAGGAAAACCATTGGAGATGATAGCATGGGGTCGGATAAAGTAGGGGAGGCAAGGTAAGGTCGGTGATGATGACGGGAGCAATAGCTAGAGTGTCTGGCAAGGAGACCATAACCAAGATGAAACCAGGGGTGACTACGGCTTTAGGGAAAGGTTAGGGTTTAGGAGGTGAGCTGCAAGAATTTAGGGGACTGAAGTTGCAGTTTTATCTTTTTTCTTGCCAAAGCTCAAGGTTGCAAATTTCCTAGCGTTTTCTCTCGTATAATGGCTTTAATTTATAGTGCAAGTGTGAAGAAAGTGGTTAACAACCCAATTTTGAGATTAAACCATATCAAAACAATTTGGCATAAATATTAATCTAAGTCCATAAAAACTCTCAAGCTGTTGATCGGGCCCAAATTTTTGGAAAAATTTCAATTCAACCTAGATCTTTCAAGATTTGTTAGATTAGCCCAAAAATTTTGTAAAACATTCCAAATGTTCCCAATTCTTTATAAATATACCAGATTTACCTAAAACCCTCTAGAATTGACAGATTTGCCCCAAAATTTTCAATTTTACCTAGAACTTTTTAAAAATCATCGGTTTCCACTCAAACTTTTTTCCTTTTGTCTAAATTGACCCTACAAAACCTTTAGGGTTCCAAATTAGTGCTTAAACTAAATTAATTACTATTTCTACCCTAGATGACCATTCTAAATTCCTAAAAATTCATAACACAAAACGACAACATAATCTAAACGCACCTGATCCTACCTATTTCCTAAGCTATAAAATGACCAAAAAGATCAAATTACCCCTGAAAACAAAGGTGCCCCCTAAACTAAATTTTCTAACCTAAAACTAAACAAAAATTTACACCCAGATAAAATTGGGTGTCAACAAAACTAAATTGTCTTCTTCTTTAAACCTTTTACTCAACCTAAAACCCACATAGATTGGAGAATTGAATAGCCTGGATAAGCAACCGCATGACCATTGCCAAGCCAACCACAACACTCGATGTCCGCCAACAAGTTTGTCCTTAGAAAGAAATGAGTTGTCAAAAAAAACATAAACATGAAGGAAACTTCAATTCTAAGAGCAATTGGGTGACATTGGATAACATATTAACCGGCCATTTTTAGACTGAGTGTCAACCTTAATTGAATACACTATGGATTGAGGAAGACGAATGGGTGAAAGGCTGAGAGCTACAAAGTGCAACTGCTAATGTTTTTGTGATAGAATTGATTAACCACCATTGTTGGGATAGAGAGCAACTTATATAAAATTTTCTTAAAATTCTGAAAATAAAATGTGAAATAACCTATTCTTTTGGAATACCTAAATATTATACAATTAACAAATTCAATAGAACAGTTCATTACTTTCAATATAAATCATTGAAACATTTTCATTCAAATACATAATTTCACAAATTAAATTTGTGCTATTTGACTATGGCACATGCAGTTGGCACCCTATCATTGGTTCCTTCCGTGGAATCATTAAATACACAGAAAATATTTGAGATATTTGTGTGTTTGGAAAATTAGAAAAGGAAGGAGAAGAAGAAAAATTCAAGAAAGACACTTCCACGTATTTGGTTGTGCAAATTGGAACTCGGAAACGTGGGGAAAGCTAGCATACCCTACATGTCTTCTTTTATTGAAGGGGAAGAGAAAAATTTAATGAAAATGTGAGTAATATAACCTAAAATTTATATAGTATGGTTTTTATTTCCAATAATTGTTTCTTGGAGTGGGTGGTAGAGTATCAAGAAATAACAATAGATAGGATGTAAGTAGGATAGTACTAAACCCGTATTATATTCATCATGTTAGATACCAAATCTATATCCTATTCCCCATCTATATCATATCCATTTTAAGGTGGGTAGAATTGAGGAAAACCTACCTACCTGCTGCATACTACCATAAAAAAAAAATTGATCATGCAAAAAATAATATTAATAATAAAAAATAAATTGGCTTAGCTACCAAAGAATTGTTCAAATCAAATTAGTGAGATAAGCACGCACTTAGCAATAAATGTATAACTTTGCAAAGAAAAATGTGAGAATATTTTGTGAAGCTTCACTCTAGCCATCTTGTATTGGTTTACAATGACTTTGTGGATAAAATTTTTTTCACAATTAAATAAATTTAGAGCGAATGTGAATTTTATTTTATTTTATTTATTTATTGGATGTGGGTAAGATGTGAGTTTAGGTCTATCCACCCCATATTCTATCCCATATATATATATATATATATATAGACATTCCATTAGCATCCCTTAGTACCATCAATTAGTACAATGGATGAACATGATTCACGGAATAAAAATCGGTGTACTGAAAAAGAAAAGAAAATTCTAGTACGAGTAAGCCACATTTGTGGAAGATGTGAAAGGAAAAAAAGAGAGGAGGGGGGGTGGGATGGTGACCCAGATTTGAGGTAGAGGAGGGACACGTGGTAGCGAGATGGGTGTCAAAAAGGAAAGAGGCCGGAACGCGGAGTTAGACTCAGGCTGACTCGCAAGTCGCGGTTGCTTCAGATGTGTGATGCGAGGGACCAATCAAAACCTTCCCTCCACCGCCCAACCAAATATTTCCACCCCCACACCTATTCACCAATGCCTTTCCAGTTCTTCTCATCTCTCCCTTTCACTCAACTATTGTACTCAGAAACTTCTTCCCATCTCTGGGACTGGGACTATATCTCATTTCATTTCAATTCTTTTGTCCTAATTTTTGGATTACGATTCTTTTAACCAAAAATCTCTTCCTCTTTATTTATTTATTTTTTATTTTTTTGATTCAAAAGAAAAAAAAAAAAGAAAAGAAATGGAATGAAATTTGTCACTGTACAAGACATTCTCTTATTCTAGGTCGCAGTAGGCTAGTCACAAAATATTCTACTGCCATCCATGTTTTGATGTGACTTACATACGTTGCGGTTATTGGATTTTGACGTCGTCTTTCAATTTACATTTTATATTCAACAGGATATTATACTTATATGACTTTTTAAAATATTTTGTTTTTATCTTGTTCTCCCTCGCTTATATGCATCAGGGCAACGTTCCCCTTTTTCCGATTTACTGAGAGGTTGTGGGATTAGTTCTATTATATTAGTCTATCCTAGAATCCAGGGTCACATTTACCCAGCTTTTAGCTGAATATATAAATTATTTTATTTGGGAAATGAGCAATTACTTCTTGACCAATAAACTAAACATATAGACAAATGGTATCGATGTCACCCAATATAATTTGGGCAGTACATAACTGTTTCTTTACCCAGCAAGAATATCCCGCCTAGGCCTAGCCTATAAGGAAAAACCTAAAACACACCACCAAGAACACATTTCAAAGACAACAAAAACAGCTTTTAACATAGGTACAATCAAACATGTTAAAACCAGTGGGAAACTAATATAACATATATACAGCAATTGACTAAATCACAAAGAACACCAAGAAAAAAAAAATTAAAAGGATAAAGCTTTTTCTTGCACAGGGATATAATTGCATGGCATTTATGCAGGGACCTAAATGAACACAACCGGTACCGTATGGATAACGTATTCGGGTTAATTAAGATGTCAATCGTCTTCAAGGTGTGACAATTATATCCTTCTTATTTATATGCACAACATTGAAAACTCCAGCCACCAAAACGGAACAAAACAAAAAACCTGATAATTATACGTCGCATTCAACCCCAAGCCAAAATCTACATGTCCACATCTTCTCGCTCACTCCTCCTTTCATGTATATATATATATATATGTATGTATGTATGTATACTTGTAATTAATGTGCTAGACTGTTAATTATTCGGGCAAGGCAACAACCTTAACGTGCAAAACTGCTAGCTACTAGTAGAAAACTAGTTTTGTTCGAATGACTTCTTGTTGGGTTCTGATGAGCACAGTGTTTGTAATTCTACCTAGGAAAAATGAAAGGCCACTTAAAACTTAATTGGAAAGTGGATCACCGAAAGATAGGTAGATATTGTATAACATCAGTCGTTACGTCAATTCTCTTGGGAAAAAGCGCGTGGTTGTTGCAATTGAGCTAACCTGAAGCATCTGATCAGTGAATTGGATTTGGTGGATCCCTTCCCTACCGTCTTGGTCATGGAAATTTCCTCTGGTTTTACCTTAAAAATCATTATAAACTTGTTTTATTCCATCCATCGAATCGGCAGCATGTTATTACTCTGCTTTTAAGGAGTTGATATTTCCTCACAAACTTGCTTTATCCTTCACTATTCAACTTAATTAATTTTCTTGCTTTACACTTCTTAAATTGATTGCTTTATCCTTCACTGTTCAACTTAATTAATTTATAATTTGTTTTTTTATTTAATATTTTTGTATACAAATCTAAAGTTTATAAACATAAATAATAAATCAAACGACACTTAAAAAAATTGAAGCGGTCTATCTATTTATAAGATATATCATTTTTTGTCAACAAAAATGGCATAGAAAATCAGTTGTTACTAATTGTTGGAGTAGACAAAATGGTAATTTGAGGTTGAAAAGTAAGCTAGAGCCGTTGGAGAGCTTTAAAGTATAATTTATCCACTTTTTTTAACGAAATGAAAAATAAATGTTCAGACTAACCCACTGATCCTGACTTAGCCCAAACTAAGCCCATTGTGCCTAGGCTAGCCCCAATCCGGGCTGTGCTATGCCAAGTTCATTTAAAATCTCCTCCTCCCTTAGGTCCATAATCTGCCCACCATTCATATGTCTCTCCTTGGGGCTGGGCCGAGCCGTGTTTTAACCAGGTTAGGTCAGATTTGACCCTGAACCGGGCCGGGTCAGCCCGACTCGCTGAACACCTCTAACTAGGGGCGGGTAAAAGAAATAGCACTAGTTTAAATTTAAAGTATCACATCAATACATATACAATAAACAAAATATTTTTGAAGTATAATTGACCAAATACAGGTCAACACGAAATCATGACACGCGACTCCAAATGGCAAATTAATATTGATTTAAACAAGAAAGGCGGGAGTGTGTGTGTGTATCTATGTATGATGAAAGGGGAAGAAATAGTGAGTATGTATGTATGTATGTACCCTCTTAGACTTAAGTTGTATAATTTTTTTATTTTAGGTCATCGTTCCTGTTTTCATTCCTAATTCCCGCTTTCGCTCCCATTTTAATAACCCTTTTATTTACTTAAATTTTAAAAAGTGACACTTTTTTACTTTTATTTTTACTTTCCGCTTCCACTTTTAAGATATTTTGTGCAACTTAGTCTTAAACTAGTGTAATGGCTTACACCATTTAATAATTTTATATAAAATGAAAAGTATAATAAATTAATAGTCCAGTTTAACATATGATTCATCTAGATTATTATATTAATTTTAAATTAATTGAAAATATATGATATCTATTTTTAAAAAGAGCAGTTTTATTGATAAATTATAAAAATTTGAAAACTAAATTAAGTTAAAAGTAAAATGTATGCTCTTGATGATTGGAATATCAAACGTGGAGGTTGGCAGATGCATGTAATTAAGTCGATACAAGCGGCTGGGTAATTAAAAAGAAAGGAAGATGGGGGTGGCGGAAAAGAGAGAGTGAAATTGGAGGAGGAAGGAGGGTGAAGTACTCGTGTCGACGGCATAGGCGGTGATGCCCCAGGTTGTCTAGTGTAACACCGGCGATGTCAAATCCCGTGGAGGCCTCCTTTCCCACTTATTCTACACGTGGATTTGTCTCACAAGTTTGGAGGCTTTTAAGGTGGACCTCCCTGCCTCCCCTGTCTCTATATATATTCATTCCCATTTCCCCTCTCTTATTCCACCCACATCACTCTCTCATCTCTCCTTCTCACTTCCATCTCCTCTCCTCTCCTCTCCTCTCCTCTGCTCTGCTTCCCAACCCAATCACTCTCGCTCTCTCCCAATTGATTACTCACAACTCAACTCACAGTACACTAATACCTTTGCTGACCAGACATGGCTACCAGTTACAGTAGTAGTGCCATCGGTAGTGCCTGTCGTGGTGGTCGGGGCTCTACCAGTTCCAGACTCATTTCTTGCTCTGCTCAGACATCTCCTTCTATTCTTCACTTGCCTAAAAAGCTACCCACTCTTTCCATTCCCACCATAAAGCAGAAGCAGCCCTCCTCTGATTCTTCTCCCCCTTTGCCTCTTCCTGATGATGCCAATTGGAATTTCGTCCAGAAAGCTGCGGCTTTTGCCTTGGATGCTGTCGAAAACGCTTTGGTCTCTCAGGAGAAGAAGCGTCCTCTTCCTAAAACCGCCGATCCCCGTGTTCAGATTTCCGGTAATTACGCTCCCGTGCCGGAGCAACCCGTCCGCCATCGCCTTCCGGTCACCGGCAAGATCCCCAGATGTATCAGGGGCCTTTATGTTAGGAACGGCGCTAACCCACTTCATGACCCCGTCGCCGGACACCACCTTTTCGACGGCGACGGCATGGTTCACGCCGTCAGCTTCAACCAAGGTGAGGTTAGCTACGTCTGCCGCTTCACCGAGACCAATCGCTTGGTTCAGGAGCGCGCTTTGGGCCGCCCTGTTTTCCCCAAGGCCATCGGCGAGCTCCATGGCCACTCCGGCATTGCCAGGCTTCTCCTCTTCACTGCCCGCGGTCTATTCGGGCTCGTCGATGCTAAGAACGGCACTGGAGTGGCCAACGCCGGACTTGCCTACTTCAACGGACGCCTTCTCGCCATGTCGGAGGACGACTTGCCTTATCACCTCCGTATCACCCCCGCCGGCGACCTCAAGACAGTCGGACGATACGATTTCGGTGGTCAGCTTAAGTCCAGCATGATTGCTCACCCGAAAGTGGACCCCGTTTCTGGCGAATTCTTCTCTCTGAACTACGATGTCATCCAGAAACCTTACCTCAAGTACTTCCGATTTTCCCCAGATGGGAAGAAATCGCCGGATGTCGAAATCCCGGTGGAGCAGCCCACAATGATGCACGATTTCGCCATTACGGAGAGATTCGTGGTGATCCCCGACCAGCAGGTGGTGTTCAAGCTGCCGGAGATGATCGGCGGCGGATCCCCAGTGGTCTATGACAAGAACAAGATGTCGAGGTTTGGGATTCTGGAGAAAGACGCGACGGACGCTTCCAAAATCCGGTGGGTCGACGCGCCGGATTGCTTCTGCTTTCACCTGTGGAACGCCTGGGAAGAGCCAGAGACCGATGAGGTCGTCGTCATCGGCTCCTGCATGACCCCGCCGGACTCCATTTTCAACGAGTCCGACGAGAAATTGAAGAGCGTCCTGTCGGAAATCAGACTAAATCTCAAGACCGGAAAATCCAGTCGCCGGCCAATCATTTCGGAATCCGATCAGGTGAACCTGGAGGCCGGAATGGTGAACCGGAACTTACTCGGGAGAAAGACCCAGTTCGCGTATCTGGCCCTGGCGGAGCCATGGCCCAAGGTTTCGGGGTTTGCTAAGGTGGACCTCTCCACCGGAGAAGTCAAGAAGTATATCTACGGCGAGGAGAAGTACGGCGGGGAACCGTTTTTCCTCCCGAACGACAAAAATTTGGGGAAAGAAGACGAGGGTTACATCGTGGCGTTCGTTCACGATGAGAAGGAGTGGAAATCAGAGGTGCATATAGTGAACGCGATGACTCTGGAGCTGGAAGCTTCGGTGGAGCTGCCATCTCGAGTCCCGTACGGATTTCACGGGACTTTCATAAGCTCGGAGGAGTTGGAGAAACAAGTTTGATTAGAAATAGAGGTGAGGGAAGAGGAGATTTACCAGAGGGATTATTGCATATATTGTCCCCGGATTCTCCTCCCCTGTTTGGTTCCATGGAAGTTGGACCTGCCTGTGTTGGGGGCTCCTGTTGATAGCCTTTTTTTTTTTTTTTATCGATCGCAGCTGCCAGTGCCAGCAGCGGTGTTTGTTAATATGGGGTTTTGTTTGTTGGCTTTAGGATGGAGAGTTTTGAAGGACCAACTTGTAGCTTTTGGGTGTAGCCGTAGTTTGAGAGCTCAGTTGGCTTCCTTCTATTCTTCCACTTTTGGTGAAGTGTATACTCTGTCATCTATAGTCCTATACTGCTTGTTTACTTTACATTACCTGAATGAAAATAATGGGATGAGTGACACAAGTACCTCTGTTTGTCTCTTCAATTCTCTCTTCTCTGCTCTCCAAGCAAACACTTATTTTTTTCACTTGTTCATATCAAATTGGACAATAAGAACAAAAGGGTTCATTTTTTATATTATTGCTTTGGATGCATTTAGAGTAGGGGAAATTACAGAAACCCGACTTTAGTTAGGTCTAACATACACTTTGCCTTCTCTTATTTTAAAAAATCTACACGGTGCCACTTTGTCCTTTACATTACTTGATAATAATTTTTAAAATTTTAATTTAAACTATCTGATAGTTATGTTCGAGTAATTTCAAATTCTTTTTTATATTTTCTCACAATTAACTAATATTTAAAAAATATTGATCTTCATTTACAAGAGAAAAATACATCCACATATATGAAAAATTGATAATTTAAAATGTTTATTAGAATAAAAAAATGTTAGAGATATTGAAATTATTAAAAGATGGCTATTTTATGGTTTAAATTAAAATTTAAAAAGTTATTGTTGGACAGCATAAAAGAAATAGGGGCAAAGTGTAGACTTTTAAAAATAAGTGGGGTAAAATGGAGGTTAGGCTAGACCAAAGGGCAGTTACTATAATTTTCCCTTCAGAGTACTTTTCGGTTTCTTCATATATGGAAGGCAAAAGTCCCAATAGGAAAAACGAAATAACCATTGCTGTTTGTGTTTCAGCCCAAATCTAACCATATCGTTTTCTAAACTCAATATACCACTTATATTTCCAAACAAGCCAAATTAGCTACTCTCTTTAAATTACAAGAATATTTCTATGTGAAATTAAGATATTTTGTAAACAAGATTCTGCATGATAACATTCTGAGTGAATTTCATATGTTTATATTAAAAAGTAGGAAAAATATAGGAATTAACAATTTGCTGAATGTGTTACGTTTTGGGTAGAATTTAGACAATGATATATAAATTAGAATATAGAAATAAAAAATTTATTTTAAAAACATTTCATTATTGTCACATATTAGAAGCAGCTATTTAAAGCTAAATTGATCACTAAATTTAACAAGTAGTGACCAATTTGGCCAGTTTAAAAATATAACTGGTATATTTAAGTTGAAAAGAGAATAATGGTTTATTTAGGCCGAGACACAAACATAGCTGTTTTTTTTATTATTTTTGCATATATAGAACATACTAGGTTTTTTTTTACCCGCACTTTGTAGCGGGTAATTTGTTTTGCTAAATTTACCATTAAAATAAATTTCAATTAAAATTTTACCTTATTTTAATTTTGAGTTGAGTTTTCTCTATGTTATCTTCTTATTATTAAAATGATTGGTCATGATCAAAAAGTAGTATTGTACATATTTAAAAGTGATGGATATTTTTTTTCTTGTTAAAAAATAATTAACTAAAAAATTTCTCTAATCAACTCAAATTATAATTTTTAATATTGGTGGGAAATTTATTTAGAAAAGTTTACTTTCAATTTTAACAATTATGGAACAAATTACTTTATTAAACCATAAAGATTTTGAATTAAATAACTCATGCTACAAAACTCAATTATCAATAATGAAAACATATGAAGGAAATAGAAAATTTGTGTTTAATTTATTTTTCTTTAGAAAATTGTACATAAAAAACAAAAAAAAATGGGGAGTAATAGAGCAAATGGAAAGAATATTAACTAATTATTAAGTTTGGGGACCAAAACATAACATGGGTCGAATTTAATGATTTATATGGGAAAGATTAGAAATTTTCTGGGACGGAAAACGCATTTAACTACAACAAAAAATAAAATAAGCTTAAACTGGAAAAAATTACAACACTGGCCTTCAGGATGCTATCTGCCTGCCAAAAAGTGGACTTAACTTAAAAAATAGTCAATATAGTTTAGAAGAAAAAAAAACTGTGACATTGTTGATGAATAGTTCACTTTCACTCTACTTTCGCACTATTCATTTACTGTACATTGTGTTCATCTTTAGAAATATTGTGTAATAACCACAAGTTCTAATGAAGCCTTTTTCATTCCTACCAAACCAACTAATATCTACGCCCATAAAGGATAATATATTTCTCTGGCAACAAAGATAAGGTGCGCATAATTTATAATATTTTTTTTACAATTTTATCTCTTATACTAAAATTAATAGAATTTCTTTTTTAGTTTCATATACTAAGAGTGGATTTTTTTTTAATATTTTGTACAATGAGAGTTTAAATGAAGATTAGATTTATTTTTTTTAAATTGTGTGTAATTAGAGTTTAAAATTTTTTTTAAAAAAGGGATACAAATCAATTTTTTATGGCAACTAAAAAAAACCACTTCATACTTTTTGGGATAGGGGAAGTATGTTTTAGTCTTGCAACTTCTAAAATTTTTCGGCGTGGAATATTTCTGGAAAGCTAAAAAGAATCTACTTGCCCACACTTTTCATCAAATCCAGTCACTTGAAAACATGCTTTCTGCCACTGGCAATGTGTAATTTTCCCGAGTTTTAAGGGGTAGAGATCTACTTATACCTTACCCCAACTCTTTCCAATCTACATTTTTATGGTCAATGCAGTACTTTTGTATTGAAATAATACTGTTTCCAAAATTACCCTGTGTTGTATACCTTTTTTTGTTGTCTTAGTAGCTAACTGTTTCCATATGTATGTGAAACGACACGAGCTTATGACAAATATATATGTGCCAACTAAACTGATAAAAGGTAAAGGCTCATTTTTTGTCCTAATTTTTTTTTTTTCAGATTTTTTGTATTAAGTCCTAAAATTTCAAACTTTTTAAAATCATACCTAAAAATTTGCTAAAAAAATACTAACTATTAATCCTACATTTACTAAAAGATTATAACTAAGTGAGAATATGACTTAAAACAAGTAAAAAAAACTAATAATTTAGATGGTCAATTAACTATAAAAAACTATTACATATATAGTTGGAATTTATTGGGTCAGATAGTTACTAGACAATTTAAATTGTAATTTAAGAAAGTTTTAAACTTTATTGGAACATAGTTTACACAAGTGTACAATTTTAGAACTCGTTTAGAAAAAAAAAATTTAGGATTAATTATTTATACAATTATAAAGTTTTAAAACTCATTTAAAAAAGTAAAAAGTTTAAGTAAGTAAAGTATTCGAATAAAAACATTACCCATGATAAAATATGGAGTTGGTAAAACGTGCTGTACCCATCCCCATGAAAGTCAACATTTTTCAAACTCGTGTCATCATCATCATGATGAATTTGTGTTCCATATTCAAAATCATTATAAGAACAGTGGTTTGATAAGGTAACATAAAAAAATTGAGAGAAAAAGTTTCTATCACGCAAAGTTTTAGAAGATTTTGACTGTAATTTGATTATGTCTAAATATACGATATTTTGATATGTGGTGCATCAACCTTAATTATATTCACGCAATCTTAAGATGTGTTATATTTAGATTTTTTATGGTTAATTTATAGTGTGAGTTTTCACTTTTAATATAGTGTTCTCTTTCTAAATGGACGCCTGTTTAATTTGGAAACAATTTTCCAATTGAAAATTTGAACCTGCCGAACAAAATCTCCTGTTTGTCTAGAAGTGTGGAACTGAACCGAACGAAGTGGACTTCAGTGTCAGAGCTGCTACAAAAAAAACCATCCTGAAAACAAAGTGTGGATGTTACCTAATTCTTCCTTTTTGTATCTAAAATCATAGTAGTTGAGTTAATTAAGAAAAATTTTCTAACAAAAGGAGGTGCTTTTTTGTATTGAATCTATTATGGCTCAAACTTTAGAGTGAGATTAAAGATAGCTCACGAATTAAAAAATTGGACCATTATGCTTATGCCAACACATCGATTTTCCAGACAGATGTTGCATTCAGACACATAGTTCACGAGAAACATGTTAGAAAATAGAGAAAGAGAAGTGTGTGATGACAGGTGACACAGCCACAGACGGAGGAGATATTTTGGTGCATCTTTTCATTTCTTTTCTTTCCCTTTTCTTCGGTAGTAGTTACTGGAATAGAACAGAGAGAGGAGGGCACCAATTTCTGTTGAAACACGATCCAATCAGTGGAAAACCAGATAGACTATATCTCATCCATATATAATACGGCAGATCCTTGAACAAACCTCCGCAATAATAATAAATAAAAACAGAACAGGGGAAAAAGAGAGAGAGAGAGAGAGAGAGAGAGAGCGGTTGGTTTGGTTAGGATGACAAGAAAAGGCCAATCGGAACCGTTAATAATGCTGAGATTTAATTGGTAGAGACACAACCGACAGCTGGGTCAAATTTATCTCGGACACTTGACAGTTGGTCCCTTTGAACAAAAACAAAAAAAAAAAAAAAAAAAAGAAAGAAAGAAAGAAAGAAAGAAAGGTTCGAAAACCGTTGGCAAAAAAGTTAACGAACGGGAAGGAAGCACGTCCGAACGTGAACTGCTGATTGGCTCTGCCCACCCATTCCAGTGCTTCTGCAAACTCGATCGGCTCATTGGTCCAGCAGCAGCCACCTGGGCATGGCAGGAGAAGACCAATCAAATGTACTGCCAAAAGCAAACTACCAAGAATGAACAATGAACCCACTAATTTGAGAAAGATAATGAGTGAACAAATGTCAATCTTGATTGTGATTTAACCCAGGAAATCGCTGTCAAATCTCGCTACTGGTGCTACCTAGTGGATAACTTCCTGGTCAACTTTGTGTGAAATTTTGCGAAGCGGATTATTGGTTCCTCTCCCAAAGAAAGGGGTCACCTTTTTTAGTGGCTCTACCAACGGAGAGAAAACAGATAAATCAGTTCCGTTATTTCATCAGCAAGTTACACGTTTTCAAAGGGAAATGGCTACGGGCACGTGACACATCATAAGCCATAAGGTGGTCTTAATTATTGAGGAAGCATGCAAGAAACACCAACAGCATCCCCTCATGGGCGCTGTAGTGGTGGCTGGTGGGCCCAAGTCCAGCCAAATCAAAGTTTATGGTTTGTGATTGGGTTTGGGTTGTCACAGTTTTAGGGGGGCTGTATTCAATACATACACCAAAAACATTTTCATTGCACTTATAATTCAGTGTTAAGTTCAACATAGTATTGTCCAATGGCAACCTTCTACCCTTTGTATCACCAATTGGTTTAGATCCCATGTTTTTACATAGTATCAAAATTTAGGTTTCAAGTATTCTATTTGTACTACTCCATTATTTAGCGTATTAATTTAGACATCAAATCTAAAATTCAGTATAGGAGAGTTATACTAAATCTAACATTGGCTAATGAAGTAGTGACTCGTGTCATCTCACAGTTCACATATTAGTTTTAGGTTGGATACTTTAAAACTATTTTTTATTCTCTGAATGTAGCAATACTAGCATCATTTTCTGCAAAACATTTGGTAGGCAGCAGAGTAATGGCACAAAACAAAGAGTCACGCCGTAGTGTTGGTATAGGATTCAGAAGTGTGTAGCCATCAACCCACTAGACACTGAAAGAGGCTGAGGGAGCAACGGGTAACCAAGATTAGATGGGGTTTTAAAACTTGCCGATCGAGTTATGGACGGCATAGGATGAGTGGGTGGCCTGCCTTTCTTTGCCATTGCGGTTACCCATTGGTTGCTCTTGTGTTGCTCCAGTTATTGTTTGGGCATTGCAAGCAAAATCCCTGCATTTCCTCCTGTCTTGTGTGCCCTCATGGCCATGTTTTGTCTTTTTTATGCTATGAAAGAGCAAGCAGCATCCTTTCGGTGTCCCTTTCTCTGGCTGCTTGCCTTTCCCCTTGCCTTCGCAACTTCACCTCCACAACTAATCACTGTACGAGCTTTATCAACTTGCGGTTCAATTTTTTTATGGTATTTAATAAAAAATATAATAAAATAATTATTAAATAATAATATTTGAGGATGAAGATAGCAAAAAATATAGTTCTAGTAATTAAAAGTGGGTTTAATCACTAATGATTTAATGCAAACAAATTTTCCATGAAAACTTAAAAGCTAGGATTTGGAGTTGGCATAAAATTAGAGTCTAATTATTATATAATAAAATTTTGGGATTAATAGGTAAAGAGTAGAATGTTAGCAACTAAAAATGTTGTTTAGCCATTAACAAAAAAGAAAGAAAGAAAGAAAAGTAATAAAACTGGTACAAATTAGATTTAAATTGAAATATTCAAGCAAAATCTCGGATTTGGCCATCCCTCCTAAATTTTTATATTATTTCTTCAAATAATTAACCTCATCAATGGTGTTTTCTCTTTATTTTTGTCAGATCCAATTTTCTTCTCCCTAACAAATGACACTAAGGAGTTGCAGATTGAAGATGCAGTAGCAGAGAGTTCTACTCAATGGGATTGGCCGATTTGCTCTTTCATAGTGAATCGAGAGTTAGCGTTTATTAGTCCAAGTATTATGTCAGGTTTGCGTGTTAGTCCTAGTATTATACTAGGTTTGTATCTCTTAGTTTTGAGTGTTTTTTTCTATCCATTTATACGTTTGAATACAAGATATATCTATATATTTTCTACAGTTTTTTTATATAATATGATATCGCAGAAGCACTATGAACAACATGAGTTGAGTTTATTTTCTTTGTGAAGTTCAACACTTGTATCTTATTCGTAGATACCGTATGACCTACAGTTATTGAAAAAGAACATTCATAAAAAAAAAAAAGGCAAAAAAAAAAAAAAGGAAAAAGGGACCATAATGGCAAACAACTAGAATATAGGGATTGAAATGAAAAGATTGATAGCTTAGAGATTGAAACAAGTTTAAGCAAAAAAATGAGAAACAATGTTTTGATAGTTAATTGATAATTTAAATTAGTAGTTTTATTTTTTTGAATCAAATAATTTTAATTTAGAGAGAAGAAAATATGGTGATTTGAAATGTCCTTTAAATATAAAAAAATTATTGTACAAATTGAACTTATTGGAAAACCATTTTCAGGTAGTTGAAAATACATTCTAAAAAGAAAAATATTTTTTAATAGGTTTAGGATCAGAACAAAACAAATAATAAATCAAAAATTAAAACTAAATGATAATTAAAGGTTAGAAGTTATCCAATAATTTACCCTTAATGAATTAGTATGCCTTTGTGTGTTGTGCATTTTAAATTACATTATTAATTAGAGCGTGCCTTTCACTGCTTGTGAAAGTTAGTTGATTAAAAAAATACACCATCTTTATTTCACACTTTATTTTCGAGGAAAAATTTAAAGAATTATATTTAGAAGTTATAAGTTTTCATTTATCATTCATGTATAAAAGTTTTTATTTAGACACTAAAATATTGAAAATGAAAAGTTATACATTAATTATTGTGAATGGTAAATGATACAAAAAACTTGGGTCAAAGGTAGTATTAGAAAATATTGTACAAATGGAAATGGGAAAGTTACAAAAACCCCCCTGTAGTCTGGTCAAACCTACAGTTTGCCCCTCTATTTTGAGAAACCTACACTTTGCCCTACATTTTTTATGCTGCCCGATAACAACTTCTGAAACTGTATTTAAACTGTATGGCAATAATGCTCTAATAATTTCAAGATTTTTGATATTTTTTTCACAACAAACTGACCTTTAAAAAATACTGATATATAATTACAGATGGAAAAGTACATTTACAGAAAGGAAAAACTGATAGTTTAAAATGTCTATTAGCTATAAAAAAATACCTGACAAATTGAAATTATTAGAAGATGATTATCGTAGAGTTTAAATACAGTTTCAGAAGTTGTTATCAAGCAGTATAAAAAACATAGGGGGCAAAGTGTAGGTTTCTCAAAATAGAGGGGCAAACTGTAGGTTCGACCAAACCACAGGGGGGTTTTTGTAACTTTCCCAATGGAAATTTTACTAAAAAAGAGTGACCATCAATATTAATTTTTGTGCTCATT
The DNA here is from genome assembly GCA_000696445.1 of Aquilaria agallochum. Lineage (NCBI taxonomy): Eukaryota > Viridiplantae > Streptophyta > Magnoliopsida > Malvales > Thymelaeaceae > Aquilaria > Aquilaria agallochum. The sequence continues at coordinate 42,123 of KK899925.1, read as the reverse complement.
TTCCCGCATCAATTAGACCATCGAATGTGGTGACTGAAAATTTTATGAAGTTATTAACCAAAATTTTAATTTTTCAAAAATCTAAAAATTCGTAGTGGGAAGAGAATATAATAGTAGCAGTTATTAAGATTGGGATACAATCAGTATTAGTTTTGTACTGCTTCCTTTATGAGTTTCATATTTTGGGAAACTACACATTTAGTCCACAAAAACTAGTTTGAAAGACTATAGGCATATTTGTGATAGTTGAATGGCTATTTTGGATTAAGCCTTAAATAAATTTAGGGTAAATGGCAGCTACCCCCTAAACTTGTGTTGTTATTACAATCATACTCATGAGTTTTAAAAATCTACACTTTCGTCTTTTCTTTTTCTTTTTTTAGCTCATTTGATAGTAACTTGTAAACTTCTAATTTAAATTACAATGTAGAAATCTATGAGTAAATTCAATCTATCCAATAATTTTTTCACAAATAATGGACATTCTAAATTATTAAATTTTTCTCTATGTAAATGCAAAAAAATATTTTTTACATGTGTATCGGCTGTAAAAAAAAAAAAGAAACTATACAACTTAAAATTACTAAGATATAATTCCTAAATAATTTAAATTAGGATTTTAGAAGTTTTTCTCAGATAGCATTAAGAAAAAGGGGAAGTGTAGATTTCCAACCATCATGGGTGTAAATGTAATATCAACATAAGTTAGGGGGTAATGTCAAATACCCGTAATTTTATTTCACTGGAATTACTTGTAATGGTTTTTCCTTGATCCAACCCAATTGAAGTCCTGGTTCCAGGCCCAGTATTGGGCACCCAAAGTCCAAACCAAACTAGCCCAACTTATTAACAGCCCAGAATTTAGAGGAGAACAATTTTCAGAATCTGAGAAGTTCAGTGACTCGGTTGCTCTGAGCAGCGAAGAGCAAGAGCGAGTAGTCTCGTCACACACTCAGCAGCAGCACCTGGCAATGGCGGATCAAGGGAAGAGACTGGGGCGAGAAGGTTTCATAACCTACGCCTACATTCTCCTCTATATTGCTCTCTCCAGCGGTCAAATCTTCTTCAACAAGGTCATTCCTCTACTTTGTTCCCAATCTGGCCTTTTGAATCCATGCTTTCATTTGCTCCAACGCTATATGAAAAGCTTGTTGAGTTGTTCTTTTTCAATTATGATATTTGGTTCGGAGGATAGAGTGTAAGCCTAACTGTGTATGGTTAAAACGCGTTATCTGGTAGAGTTGGATCTGGCCGCCCAAATGTGGTTCAGATTCAACTCTGTGGATGTTTATATTCAAGTGCTAGGAAGATAGGGAGTCTTAGTGATCTCAAAGAAATTCAATTAAGTAGGGGATGTTGCCTTCCATAACCCTTGTTGGTCATGTAAGAAATGTACATTATATTTAGACCATAAGCAGCAAAATTCTGGTTGTACTTGTACCTTGTGCCAGGATTGATCAATGAACCCCAACAGTTTTATGGAGTGGGGTTTGTGGTCTTGTAGTGCAGAAAAAGTAAACCAGGAAGTTTGATGGTTATGCAGGGTATTTATAGGCTAAACACTAGATCTGGAAGTCAGGATCCCACTTTATTTAGGATTCAACTGCTTTCCTCCTGCCAGGAAATGGCCTTCTGAGATAATCTGGCTAAAATATATTGAAGGGCTTTTTAGTGGGAGAAATTAAGGTGGTGTTTAGTTGTGGAAAAATTTCATTTTTCTTTCCCAAGTTTCCTTTGATAAAAGTTTTGAGTGCATAGCTTGTTTTAAGGATGTGGAAAGTTTTGTTTTCTAAACTTTGGTAAACTCATGTTTTAAAATAGAAAATCTTGTTTTAGATGTTCACTTCAATACATGAGTTCTCCAAAACAAGTGGTGCATTCAAACTTTTATCAAAGAAAATTTGGAAGAGAAAAATTGAAAGTCTTTCCTCAACTCAATGCCACCTAAGTTTTGGTATGAAGGTTCTTTCATCGAAAATAAGCAGACACCTTTCCAACTTTTTGAGAACTAATAGCTGAACACATTATGTAGCAGAGAACATATGTCAGCACCAATTACATTTTCTGGTGATTGAAGTTTTATGTTGTTCTTTTCTACCAGGGATAATCCCACGTTTACTGAAAATAGAAAAAGGGGACAAAATATTAGTCCTGATGTTATCTTACATTGTAAACTGCAGTGGGTTTTATCTTCAAAGGAAATAAACTTTCCTTATCCTCTAGGATTGACTCTACTTCACATGGTCTTCTCATCTGTGTTGTGTTTTCTCCTCACCAAAGTATTCAAGGTATGTGATTAACAATAAAATATGGCAGTTTTCTTTTGATTATATTCCTAAAAGGTTGACTTTTTTTGTTTTTTTTTTTTCAGATTATGAGAGTTGAAGATGGTATGACTTTAGAGATGTAAGTGACTGACAGAATTTTAAATTCTTTTGCTATGCCATATTGTTTCACAGATGGAACTTAAAGTACATTTAATTCTAAATTTGTTTGTGCTTACATTTTCTCAGATATACAACATCAGTTATTCCAATTGGTGCAATGTTTGCAATGACTCTTTGGCTGGGGAACACTGCCTATCTATACATATCTGTTGCATTTGCACAAATGCTGAAGGCAATCAGTAAGTTTCCCTTTTCTGCTTTGATGTTTCCCAACTCACCAATGGGCATATGTTCAAGAGTTTCTATCTCTTTTCATGCATGTGGAAATGCTGGATTTTTAGAATCGCAATCACTCATGTCATGCGGTTAAATGTTCACTAGCATCAGATGATTAATAGAACTTATTAATATTTCTTGCGTGAGATTTGTAGTGCCAGTTGCTGTGTTTGTTCTGGGAGTTGCTGCAGGATTGGAAGTAATGAGCTGCAGGATGCTTTTGATAATGTCTGTGATAAGTTTTGGTGTTCTGGTGGCCTCTTACGGGGAAATAAACATAAGCTGGATTGGAGTTGTTTACCAAATGGGTGGTGTTGTCGGAGAAGCTTTGAGGCTGATTTTTATGGAGATATTGGTGAAGCGGAAAGGTCTCAAACTAAATCCCATATCTGTCATGTACTATGTTAGTCCCTGCAGGCAAGTTCCTATCTCCTACATTCTGCTTTTAATAAAACATAATGCTAGAAGAGTTTCCTGTTTTCATATAAATAGGCTTTATGATCAAGCAAGTGTACTGTTTTATCTGCAGTGCCTTGTGCCTGTTCATCCCTTGGATATTTCTCGAGAAACCGAAGATGGATACCCATGGGACTTGGAACTTGCAACCTCTCATCCTAACTCTCAACTCTCTTTGCACCTTTGCACTAAACTTATCAGTTTTCTTAGTAATCTCTCACACAAGTGCTTTGACCATTCGGGTTGCTGGAGTTGTCAAGGATTGGGTGGTTGTCTTACTATCTGCCCTTTTGTTTGCGGATACAAAGCTGACAGTCATAAACCTGCTTGGTTATGGCATTGGTAAGTCAGCATAGTGTTATCTTGTCGGTATACTGCTGGGTCTTTTGTGTTTATTTATTTATTTATTTGTGGATTGGCTGTTATTTTGTGTCACAGGTATTTGTGAACACACAGATATCAGTAGTCCTTGTTGGATGTGCGTTTGGAATTCTTATCTTGCTATAAGTATGATGACTGTGCGTACTCTATGTTGGCACATGAACTAATTTCCTTTTGTTGTTTGCATTTTCTTTGTAGCCATTGTTGGTGTAGCTGCTTACAATAACCACAAATTGAAAAAAGAAGCATCTCGAACAAGCTCTGATGATCAGCAACAGTTGCATACAGTATCAATTCTTGTACCCTCAACTTCCAACAGATAGTACTAAAGGGTTCTCTACCGTGATGCTTTTGAGGTATGTGGTTGCTGCAGATCTTGTACTGACGATTTTTATACTTGTTTATCATGTTGACAATTCTTTTTGCAGAAATGTAAAGATTTCATTACAAGTGCTCAACCAAACAAGTACACTTCTACAGCAGCTCCTACACTGCAAATATTTTTGTTGCTTGGATGGAGTTGAGTCAGCTGCGGAGGGGACTATGGGATGCGACAATATGTTGAGTCTGCTTGCTTGTTATTTATCCAGACAGTGTGTAAGAAAATGCTAGGGATTGCTGGACTAGTAGTGCCTACTTCCAATCAAGGAACTAGCACTTTATGCACGAGAAATGCGGGTTTTTGGGTTTCTTGAATACACATTCTACCACGCTTGTAATGAAAATTTGCATACATGAGAATGTATTGCTAACCAAATTCATGCTTTCTACCAATTCTTTGTAAATTCTGCAATAGCATGAACAATGAGTAGCTGTTGGTGACCATACATTTATCTCATATCTTGTAAAAGTTGCCTTTTAGTGCACTTCCTCTTTTGCTTGTGTAGAGTTGAATCTAGTCCTACTGCTGGAGTGGGGTTATTTGTCAAGATGTGGAGTCTGCTTGCTTATATGCTAAAAGAAAATACCAGGGATAGGAAAATGCTGTTTATGGTATCATATCAATCTTGAGAAACTTACAATTACTCCATGAGCTTCAACTTAACTTACAATTTGTCTCATTTATTTTTGAAAACCTACACTTTATGCCAAGTTTCTTTTATACTGTTTGATAATAATTTCTAAAATTGTAATTTAAATTATGCAATAGTTATTTTTTAGTATTTTTTTATCTCTTGAATATTTTTTATAGTTAATAGAAATTTTAAATTATCAGTTTTTCCTTTCTATAAATGCATTTTCCTCCCTTTAAATAAAAATAAATATTTTTTAAAAGTTGGTTAGCTGTGAAAAAATATAAAAAAATCTTAAAATTACTGGAGCATGATTATAAGGCAGTTTAAATTAGAATTCAGAAGTTTGTTGTTAGACACTATAAAGAAACCAAGGGGCAAACTGTAAGTTTTTCAAAATAGAGTGGGCAAGTGTAGGTTAGATCAAACCATAAGGGATTTTTGTAATTTTCCCTATCAATCTTTATGGATTTTTTTTTTACAATAATCTTTATGGATTTAAGTATATATAATGTAGTGATTAATTAGGTGCAGTTTAAGCAATGTACTTATAAACAAACTATACCTTGGACTGATGCCAAATCTTTTGATTTACGAATTCATGTACCCAGACCATTTAAATATCATCATATATCCCTGGTCTTGAAATTACAATTGCATTTGAGGAAAATTATTTAAAAAATGATTATTAGCGATTATTTTTTATATAGTGATTATTTGCCTATATCAATTGAAACATTGCTATTTAAAAAGGTTGAAAACCACCTTTAAAATAATTTTATGAAAAGTAAAATTTTTTAATTAATTTTTATGGGTAAATTCTGTGTCAGGTCCCCTTTTTTATTTTCATATTTCAAATGGGTATCCTATCTTAAGGTTGTCCTATAAAATACCTTATCTCAATCGTCGTGTCCTAATTGAGTGCTTTCCATCAATTTAAGTATTAAATCGGATAAAAATTGCTAAAGTGACATTAATTAACATTAAAATAAATATAAAATTACAATTCTGGTCATTAAAGCTTTTCTAATAAATAATTCTAAACCTTCTAAATTTCTTGAACATCAAGAATGAACCCGAACTTTTAAAATTTCTCCTTCCAACCACAAAAAAAGGTCTAGAATGAAACCCAAACTTCCAAAACACACAATTAGCTACATGGAGAATGAACCCAGACATTAAGAATAAACCCAAAATTTCTCCTTTCTCTTT